>VXBT01007653.1:88705-115521 GCA_013400235.1 Oriolus oriolus
GCCGGGGGAGGGACGGGGCCGGGGGCGATGCGCGGCCCCGGGCGGAGAACGGGCACGGCCCCGGAGGAACGCGGGGAAGGGCACGGGGGGTCTCCACCCCGCGCAGCCGTGAGCAAAGGGGAGGGGTCCCCCCCGGCAGCCTGGGGTGCCCAAGCCTCGGAGTGCCCTGTGTGGGGTCCCCGACCGCATGCCAGCACCATGGGGTACTCCCCACCGCCCTGCCTGGGCTCCCCCAGCCCCACTCCGCACACCCGGGTACTCCCCCAGCGCCCTGCCTGGGCTCCCCCCATGCCAGCACTCACATGTCCCCACCCCTCCTGGGGTCCCTCAGCCCCACAGCAGCAGCCCCAGATCCTCCCCCACCGCAGCCCCATGACAGCCTGTTTGCATCCCACTGCCCCATGTCCCCTGCCTGCCCCAGGATGGGGTCTGGGGGCCACCTCACCCTGAGCTGCCCTCTTTGCACTGGAGGTGGTTGTGGATTTGTGGATGAACACAACCATTTCTCCTCTATCCCATGGGAAATTTGGGCAATCCGGGCACAAACAGCACTGTGACCCCAGGAATGAGCACAGCCCCCAGCCTAGCTGGGGCTCCTGCGTTTGTGCCCCCATGCTGGGCTCCACTGTCCCTTGCAGCAGTGCCAGGCTCACGGGACAATGACCTGGAGCCCCCCAGCAACACCCCCATCCCACATGGGGATGGCACTCACCACTGCCCATTCCTCCTTGGAGCTCTCCTCTTGCTCCCCTTCGCTGCTGCCGAAGCCTCCGGGAGCTGTGGTGATTTGGTTAATTGGGCTCTGAGGATGGATGGCAGAGGCCAATTCCCTCCTTGGCTCTGATTTCCAGGGTGGAATTGTTGCTCCTCTCCACTCACCGCTGGTCAGTCTGGGCTGGCCTTAGCCTTGCTGGTCCCTGGCCTCAGGGGCCGTGGGCAGCTGATGCAGAGCGTCCTGTGCCCTTGGTGTGCTGCGTGCCAGCTGACCAAGCACCACCTGAGCCATTCGGTGACATTTGCTGCGTCTGACAGCGCCTTTCAAGCAGGGTTTGGCAGCATCTTCTTCACTTTACAGCTGAGGAACCTGAGGGCGGAACTCAGGGGGAAGGAACGGGGCTCAGCACTGGACCCCAGGCGGGTCCGACGCTGTGGTTTTGCCGGGACTGGCTCCGTTCGTGCAGGATTTTGTCCGGAGAAATGCCAACAGCTCTCCCAGCCTTGTCGGTTCCACTCCCAACTCCCATCCCTTGCTGCAGCCCAGCGCTTCTGCTGATGGAGGTTCCTGGTGCCTCCTGCTGCTCGCTTGCTCCGGGATGTGGATTTATAATTTCATTGCAGGCACACGCAGCTCGGGCTTTCCCATTTGAGCTTCATCCCCAGCCTCAGCCCTGGATCTGCGGTTAAAACCAGGAGATTTATGCAGCTGGGAAGGAATTTCATTGTTGTTTTAAACAATATCAACTTATCTGCTTAGGAAAAGATGAAAAATCCAGGCATGAAAATCGCGGCTGGTTTCATTGGGAATGGATTTTTAAGAGGCCGGCGCAGGGGGGAGGGTGTGCTGGAGCAATCCACGTCTCATTTCCATTCCCCAGGGTGGAAAGGTGATTCTGGCTAATTTGAACCCACTCATTAAGCTGCTGTATCAAAAGCACAGAGTCAATTAAGCAGCGTCCCCCCCGCCCTGGCTCCGCAGGCTGCGCTGCTTTAATCAGGGATGGGGGGAATTGCTGCTGCCTCCACACAGCTCCCGATCCCGGTGCTGGGAGCCGAGGGCTGAGCTGATTTCGCCTGCTGGAAGATGCTCCCCTGCCTGCCAGCCTGGGTTGGAGGTGGTTTTGGGGGAGCAGACTGCTGACAGTGCACTGGGGCAGCTGGGGGAGCCCCAGCTTGGAGGGGGCTGCTTTGTCCTTGTCCCCTCCCCAAGCACCTCACCAGAAAATCGAGTTATTTCTGTCTTGTTGTGCCCTCTCCATTGTATTTTGGGGGAAACCAAGGCACAGACTGGGATAAGGGAACAGGCAGGCTGTGATTCAAGCCTGTGCCGTGGGTTTTGGCTCAGCCCTGCTCCCACTCCGGGCTCTGTCCCGTTGCCACCTCCTCCCGTTAACTCCAGTGCCCTTCTGGCATCACTTTGGGCTCTAAGGAAGGAACAGGACAAAGCTGTAGAGGAAAAGCACCAGGCTGAGGTGACCAGTTCTGCTTCCCCAAGCCGGAATCCAGCACTGGACACTGGAGAATCCCACGGGGCCCCTGGTCTCGTGCTCCAATTAATTCAAATTGGCTTTGATGTGAGCATAAATGCAAAGGGATCCCAGGCCAGGAGCTAGGGACAGGTTGGGCCAGGAGGTCCCTGAAGGGGCTGTGGCATTTGGGGTGCTGAGATGGGACCTGGTCTGCTCCTTCACCCCCACCTGTCACCTCTGTCCCAAGAGCCCGGCCCTAAACAAAAATATCTCCCCCCAAATGAGGATGGGGACCCATAAACCACCAAGAACCTCCAAAATCTTGTGGAGCATCAGGACTGGGATGAAATGGGGCCACCAGGGTGCCCATCGAGGTGGGAAGAGACCTTCAGGACCACCCAGTCCAACTGTCCCCCAGTTTGGGGGGACACCCAGGAGTGGCAGGACCCTGAGGCTGTCGGGGCCGGGGCTCCAGGGAGGGTCCCTGGCTCTGGAGATGCTGTTCCAAGCGAGCTGGCGCTGGGAGCGTCTTGACAAGTTTTGCTGCTTTCTGGGGCATTTTCACACAGACTCAGCAAAATGATTTAGGGGAAAAAAAAAAAAATAAGTGTGAGAGAAATAAAAAAATCGCAGCTGCTCTGGCACACGCTCAAAATCCCAAAGAGGTTTTGACTGAAACGTGCCAAGGGGAAAAAAATAATCCCAATAAAGCGAGAAGTAACGTCCCTTTCGCCCCCAGTTTGCCCTCTGTGGTGGAGTGGGGGATCTTTCCCTGCTGATCCCAGGATCCGGAGCCTCTCCCTGCCCGCGGGGTCCCTGCCAGCCCCTCCTGCCGCCGGCCACGCTGGTCCCCTGCCAGCCCGAATGCAGCACTCCAGCGCTGCCAGCTCCGGTGACAGCCCGGGAGGCTCTGTCCCCGCTCGCCCGGGATGCAGCAGTGGGAGCCGTGTGACACTCCTGGGGCCCGTTCACTCTGCCCAGTGGGAACCTTGATGGACTCCTCGAAGGAGCCGGCTGGGTGCTCCCGCCCCACGTGCTCCTGCAGGATTTGGGTGTTGGGGAGTCCACCAGGAGCCTGTTTGGCGCTGGGCTGATGCCATGAGGGCTTGGCGGTGCCAGGGAGCCAGTCCTGGCATGGCAGCCCAGATCCCCCAGCCCCAAATGCCCCTGAGCAGAGCCAGCCACACCACAGGGACTGGGGACAGCACCGTCCCCAGGACTCGCCCCCGGGGCTGAGCTGGGGGGTTTATGGGGTTTATTTTGTGCTGGCCAGAGGGTTTGCAGTGCCCCAAACACCACTGGAGGGTGACACTGCACAGCTGGAGGGCACCGTGCCCCAGGGACACCGCCCTGTGTTGTCCCCTCCATCCAGCCTGGAGCCACCCTCTCCCAGGGCCCTGCCGAGCTGGGAGCAGGGAGGTCCCATGGGCTCGCTCTGCTCTGGTCACCCATCACACCCAGAAATGCAGCCCCACCTCAGGTGTGCACCCTGGCAGGACCCCAGCATGGAAAGAGGGGGGCACAGCCCCACTGTGGGGTTTGGGGGACACTGGGAAGAGTGGCTGCCACACCACGAGTGACATCCGTGACCTGCTGTACACGGAGCTGGGGTTGTTCCCCCTCCAAAACCCCTTTCCTCCAGCTCTCTCTGCCCTGACCCCGATGCCTCAGTGTCTGCACTTCTGATCTGTTCATTTTGGGCACGAGCCCCTGAGGGGGGACAGTCCCACCTCATGGTCCCTGCTCTGCACGCACGGCCTGAGCCCGCGACTAATCCCAGTTACTTTTAATAAATATTTGCTAACAACAATGGAAGTTTCTTTGGCCAGGGAGCTGCTGTTCTGAGCTGTGCCCAGCAGAGCACCATCAGGTGAAGGGTTTTCATCTAAGCAGGAAGGAGAGGGACCTTTGCCCTCTTTCACTGCCTGGCTTCGAGCGACAGCAGTGCCGGGAGCCTCACCTTCCCTCACACCCACTGCAGCCCCTAAGTGAGCCCTCATGTCTGGCTCCAGCTGTCCCTTCTGGCACTGAAGTCACCCCAAGGGGACAAACTCCCCCAAAGGAGGATTTCCTCCCTTTTTTAAGGGCCATTTACACAAAAGCACCCAGCCCCAGCCGGCTTCAGCAGGAGCTCTGCAGGCTCAGCAGTGCTCAAACCCAGCCTAACATTTCCTGGCTCAGAGAAGGATAAAGCGAATTATCTCTGGTTTCCCAGCACAGGCTGCATTCCTCCTGCTGCACGAATTAGCAGGAGGGTAATTACCTGCACCCCAGGTCCCCTTTGCAGGGCAATCCCTTCTTTGCTGGGGATCAGGGGGGCCTGCACAGAGCCCAGATCCCTCCTCTGGCCGTGGTCATGGAGCTGGGCACTGCCTGGCATGGAGCTCATGTCACCCTCCAGGGCTGCCCGGCCCCGCAGAGCCCATGGCCGAGGGTTTACTGCCCACATAAGAAAGATCCTGAGCCATTAGGAAGTGTCCAAAAGAGGGACAAAGAGCTGGGGAAGGGGCTGAGGAGCGGCTGAGGGCACTTGGCTCGTTCAGCCAGAGCAGAGGAGGCTGAGGGGAGGCTCCTCGGGGGCTGCAGCTCCTCCCGAGGGGAGGCGGAGGGGCAGGGGCTGAGCTCTGCTCTGGGCCAGGGACAGGAGCCCAGGGAACGGCTGGAGCTGTGTCAGGGCTTGGGATGGAGCTCAGGGAAAGGTTCTTCCCCCCGAGGGTGCTGGGCACTGCCCAGGCTCCCCAGGGAATGGTCCCGGCCCCGAGGCTGCCAGAGCTCCAGGAGCGTTTGGGCAGCGCTGCCAGGGATGCCCAGGGTGGGGTTGTTGGGGTGTCTGTGCAGGGCCAGGGGCTGGGCTGGTGATCCCTGAGGGTCCCTTCCAGCTCAGGATATTCCAGGATTCTGGGATTTATTCCCCTCGACCGGTGGGGCCAGCACTGCCCAGCTCATTTTCCCGTCCTGGCAGCTGCATGGTTTCTGTTTGCCCGGCTAATCCAGGAAGGTGCTGCAGGTACTGGGATACACGGACAGAGGAGCCGCTGCCAGCCCCGGTTCCTCCTCCCCACTGTGATCCTTGGCTCCACACCAGGGCTTGCTGCTGCTGCCCAGCCCTGCCCAGCCAGGTTGGATGGCAGAGCCACCTGTGTCCCCAAGGCGCCCAGCCAGGCTGGGAGCAGCCTGGGCACAGTGCAGTGACAGCGTGGGGTTGGGGGGTCCCTGGGGTGGGGAAGCCTCATGTTGGGACCCCTGCTCAACCCAAAGGCAGTGGGGAGCGGGACATTTCAGGCTCCCAATGCAGCTGCCCCAGGCTGCCTGAGCTCAGGGGTTTGGGGAGCGGGTGGCTGGGTTGTAGGGTGCACCTACAGATGATCACCTCAGATTTTACCTCCAACATTTTCCCATCTTGTCCACTGATTATTACCTTATTTTTATCTGGGCTGGGGTGTGCTTGGCACAGTCGTGGGGCTGTGCTGGTGTGGATGGGCGGGACAATCACAGAATCACAGACTGGGATGAGTTGGAAGGGACCCACAGGGATCATTAATCCAGCCCCTGGCCCTGCACAGACACCCCAACAACCCCACCCTGGGCATCCCTGGCAGCGCTGCCCAAACGCTCCTGGAGCTCTGGCAGCCTCGGGGCCGGGACCATTCCCTGGGGAGCCTGGGCAGTGCCCAGCACCCTCGGGGGGAAGAACCTTTCCCTGAGCTCCATCCCAAGCCCTGACACAGCTCCAGCCGTTCCCTGGGCTCCTGTCCCTGGCCCAGAGCAGAGCTCAGCCCCTGCCCCTCTGCCTCCCCTCGGGAGGAGCTGCAGCCCCCGAGGAGCCTCCCCTCAGCCTCCTCCAGCCCTACAGATGAGAACCCCTGGCACGGTGGTTTTTGCCAGGTGATTCCTGTCTCACCAGGTCCCAGGTCGCCTCTCCATCCCTGAACAAGCCCAGGGATCCATGTGCTGCCGTTCCCGATGGGATCCCAGTGCTCCCCCTCCCTCGGGGAGCTGGGGGCGGCCGCTCCACTGCCTCCCCACGAGGAAATTGCTCCTGATGGAATCCAGCCCACATTCCCCGAGCCGCAGCGTGCGCAAGGAACGCGCTGCCACCCCCGTCTCCCTCGCCCTCCCTCCTGCCTTTATCTGCCAGTGCCATCGAATCCCTCCAGCAGCTCCCAGCTCCTTTTCAAACACCATTGGAGCCACTCTGCAGGCGATTAGGATTCCAGGCACTGCGGTGCCACGGATGGCAAACACGGCATTTGCACCTTCCAGATGGAAATGCCGCCGTGTCCCTGTGTCACCGCAGACAGAGCAGGTCCTAATCCCCTTCATTCACCAGCTTGGCCTCATCGGCTCCCAGCTCTGCGAGCTGCTGGTTCCTGCTCAGGGATGGGGCCATTGTGGAGGAGCCCTCTGCTCCCCAGGGAATTTGAACAGGATTGCACAGCAAGAAAACCCCCAAATCCGTGCCTGTCTGTGCCGTGGGATGGCCCTGGGCAAGTTCTCATGCAGGGATGGCTCAGGAATGGCTCGCCAGACTCAGGGCAGGAGGGATCTCACTGGAGCCAGGGACGTCCCCTCAGCCTCTCCTGGCAGCTCCCTCCCAGCTGGCAGCGTGTGTGATGCTCAGGGATCGCTCCTGGCATCGCTGGTCACTCCTCAGGGTGCTGTCTTGGGGAAAAAAGCTGCTACTTGGTGTGAAGGGCTCAGGGCCACAGCCGCAGTCACCACCAGGGTTATCCCCTTGTTGGGCAGGAAGGGGCTCACAGCACCAAACTGGTGAAGGGGAGCACCCCTACCCCAGTGTGGGCTCAGTGAGTGCCCAGCAGGAGCTGCCCAGCCCCTCACCTGTGCCCAGGTGGAGCCGGCAGGGGACAGTGGTGACAACACACTGTCCCTTGGCTTGCTGGAGGCTCTCAAGGTTCTCCCCCCCCCCTGTGCCCTGTCTCTGTTTTGAGGGATTTGTCCTTCCCAGTCCCTTTCCTGCTTCAGGGTCATGCTCAGGTGAGGTGTCAATCCCCAAAATTCTCTTTCATCCCTGTCTTCACATGAATCCCGTCCCACAATATGAACTCAAACAGCAAAGGAAGAAACTCCCCGTCCCCATCCTTTCCTGCTCCCCCCAGCCCAGCTCTCAGGGTCCTTGGGTGGTTTTTGGCTGCCTACTCTTGCTCCACGTCCTTGGAGTGGGATGGGAGCTGTTAGGTTGGAAGGCAAATTATGCTGGGATGCAGTGATGGCAGAGCTGATTCATCAGCCGGGGGGGTCTACAAGGTCTAATTTGGGAGGGAAGATCGCTGACGAATCCTTTAGTAACCAGGAAGACTTGGGAAACCAACTTTTCCTGGCTGAACTCATTATTAATTTCCCTGCCCATCCAAGAGCTCGGATTCTGCAGGATAGAGAGGGTGCCATGGTTAGGGAAAAGGTTTCAAACAGGAAATGTGTCCATAGGAAGAAGCTTTACATTTGCCGGATCATCATTAATTGCTGGACCCAGTGATCTCACAGATCTTTTCCAGCCTTAACGGTTCCATGCGCTCTCTCCCTGTGTTGGTCTCCGGGGGCTTTGGCCAACACCAGGATGAAGGTGATGGTTTGTCCCCTAGGGAATCCAGCTGTTTCCAGCTGCTGGATTCCAAGTCTCTTCTGAAGCTCCTCACTGCTGAATGTGTTTTGCCTGCCAGAACAACCCTCATTCCCTGTGGCCTCCACAGGGACCTGGAGCAGGTTCTGGAATGTTCCTGCTGCCCTGATACTCAGTGGGGTTGAACGGGGTGGAATGTGGCTGTAGGGCATGGAGGAACTTCTCCAGCTGGATCCTGTGGGAATTGCCACGCTGGCAGCTGCTGGGCAGGCAATTCCAGCCCCTCTGGCAGCCTCGGGGGTGGAGGAGACCCTCAGGGCTGGGCTCTGGGCCCTCCTGGCTGTTCCCACATCCCCATGGGGGTTCTGGGGTGGGGGGACTGCCATGGAATGGGGCTGGCAGGCGGATTTTGGAGAGCTGTCAGTGCTGGAGGTGAGAACAGGCCTGGCACCCAGCCAGCATTATTAGCATCTCGCTTCCACAGGCAACAAATCCACCCACGTCCTCCACGGAAGGAAAAGCTGTCTGGAAACAAGACCTGTACCTGGCACACGGATCCAGAGACGCTCTCCTGGTGCATCTCCCTGCACCCCAAGCCTTGGCAGGATGGGCAGCAGTGCCTGAGGGTCCACAGCTCCGTTGTGACCATCCCCATCATCCTGCTCGTCATTGCAGCAGCAGCTCCCGGCTCCTTGGATACGCGAGCGGGGTGGAGGTCGCCGCGCCCTGCCTCGCTCCGTGAATTATTAATCCAGCAGGAGACAGCTTGGACTGGGAAATCTTCCCCACCAGGCACCCCCCAGCAGGCAGGAACACCTGGGATGGGTTTTCCAGGCCGTGCTGGGCGAACTGGCCAGGGACTGAGTGACCGGGGCCAAGCGTGGCCCAGCCTGTCTGGGGTCCTGTCCCTGCTCCGCCCCCGTGGAATTCAGGGCTGCCTTCGCTCTGCTCCAGTTTCTCTGCTCTGCCCTGGGGTAAATCCTGCATCAAACCTTGGGGTCCTCCCGGGACAGGCCTGAGCCTGGGGGTGCTGCAGAGCAGGGGGTGCTCCCAGGGGCTCCGAGCCCAGCTCCCAGCACGGGGTCCTGGTGTGGGGCAGGTAGCAGGGGAGAGATGGACGCAGCTCCCTCAGGCCAATGCTCTCCCCTCCCAGCAGCCAAACCCCTGGAGCAGCCCCTGCCAGCCCCCAGCCTCACCTGTGCTGTCCAAGCACCCCACAGAGTATCCCACCAGGGTGCCCAGAGCAGCTGTGGTGCAGAGGAGGGGGCAGGAAGCGCAGCGCGAGGCTCCAGGCTGGCACGGCTTGTGCTACCTCACCTCTGCTGACGGCTCCGGCCACCTTGGTGACCCCAGCGTGTCTGCTGTCCTCCTGTCACTCCGTGTTTGTGTCCCTGCTCCCTGCGGGCTGTTCCCAGCCTCCTCTGTGGGGAGCAGCCAGGGCTGCAGGCAGAGGGAAGCTGCTGCTGACTGTTGTGTTTTCCCAAGCCGTCCGCTCTGTTGGTGTCTTCTAAGCAGACTAAACTTGGATCCCAGCTCCATGATCAGCTCACAGAGCTGCTGGGAGGCAGAAAAGGGGTTTTGGGGGGTTTTGCAAGTCTGGGAAGCAGGTGGGAATTTTGTATGCTGGGGGTGGGGAGGCCCTGGCACAGGGTGCCCAGAGCAGCTGTGGCTGCCCCTGGATCCCTGGCAGTGCCCAAGGCCAGGCTGGACAGGGCTTGGAGCAGCCTGGGACAGTGGGAGGTGTCCCTGTCCATGGCAATGGGTAGGAATGAGGTGATCTTTAAGGTCTTTTCCAACCCAAACCATTCCATGATCTGATCCTTGGCTCTGAACGGTGCAGGTGCAGAGATGCTGATGCTGGAGCTGTATCAGGGGCCACCCTGGGTGTTGAAGGTGTTTGTGGGGAGCAGCACCTCTGCTCAGATCCCAGGAGCCTGGGGGACACATCCACATTGGCCACAGGCTGGTGACACCAGGCTGAGCTGCCCCTGGGCCACCTCCAGGCCTTGCCCCACCTCGGTGTCCCCTCATGAACAACAAATAATCCCCTCGCTCAGCCCTGTCCCTTCCCATAAACCTCCCCAAGGCTTCATCCACTGAAGCCCCTGGAGCTCCTGGAAGCCCCCAAATGCCTCTCACTGAGAAGAAGACAGGTGGGTGCTGAGGTGCATCCAACACCCAAGGCAGCGTCTCAGAGCTCCCCACGTCTGACACAAACTGCTAAAGCTTCGTTAAACTTCGGGAGGAACAACACCGTCACACCACTGCTGTCATTAATCCTCGCTAATTGTTTCTATAATTAAAGGCCCCATTGTGTCTTGTCTCTCCAACATGATTTATCAGATAGGGAGCACTCTTGCATGAATGATGCATGGCTGGTGGGAGGACATCTGCTCTGGGCTGCCTGCATGGAGGGGAAGTGCATGGGGGCCGCGCTCCCTCCCCCAGCCCTCCTGTGCACCTCAGCCTCTTCAGCCCCAGCATGAAACCCCCATCCTCAAGACACCCCTTGGCTTCCTGGATATCAGGGAAAGGTTCTTCCCCCCAAGGGTGCTGGGCACTGCCCAGGCTCCCCAGGGAAGGGTCCCGGCCCCGAGGGGGGGCCTGTTTGGGCAGCGCTGCCAGGGGTGCCCAGGGTGGGGTTGGGGTGTCTGTGCAGGGCCAGGGACTGGACTCTGATCCCTGTGGGTCCTTTCCCACTCAGGAGCTTCCATGACTGATCAGCATCAGGAATTGTTTCAATCCTTCGTGCAAAGCTCCTGGCCTTTGCTCCCCAAGTGAGCTGCAGCCAAGGACAGAACTCACTCCTGAGTGAAAGCAGCGCACGAGGAGCCCCCTCCTTCCCCGGGAGCGTGGGAGGGCTGGGGTTGGTGTCGGCAGATCACGCTCTGCCTCTGCTGGGAGCTGCATTAAAAACCCTAAACGAGGTGGGAGGAGCTGCTCTTTGCTGGTGATGAACGAGGTGGGCCTTGGATCCCGTCCCTCTCTTGGACACCCTGGAGCCCGCGAGGGGCCTGGCTGGAACGTGCAGCAGAAGACTCAAAGCAGGCCAGTTCCATGGCTGGTGTGGGCATGCGGCCTCCTTAGCTGGAGGCTGCTCCTGATGAGGTGTTTTCGGTGATACAGCCGGGAGCTGGAAGTCACAGAATCTGAAAGGTTGGAAAACCCCTCTGAGATTGAGTCCAACCACTGCCACAGCCCCCCGGGTCACCAAATGCCACCTCTCTGGTCATTTGCCAGCAGTCCCTGAGGTCCCAGCAGTGCCCACTGAGCTCTGCAGGGATAGGGCAGGCTCTGGGAGCTCCTGGAAGCTGCAGTGGCATCGAGGGGGTGATGCTGAGCCAGCCAGGGCCCCTTGGGGACAGAGCGGTGACCTGTGGCCTCTCCTACCTCTCCACACTGCCTGGGGCTCCCCTTCCTGGGGCTGGGATGTGGGGACACAGCAGGAGCAGGGCAGAGAAGCACCCACAGCTCTCTCAGGGAGGTCCCTGGGGAGAAGGGGGTATCCCAGCAAGGAGGGGACAGGTGACAATCTACACTCCCACCCTTCTCAGTGCCCTGAACCAGGCACAGGTGCCTCTTCCCCTGCAGGCAGAACCAGGGCCAAGAAACTCCGTGCAGTCATGGGGTGGTTTGGGTTGGGAGAGACCTTAAAGCCCATCCAGTGCCACCCCTACCATGGCAGGGACACCTCCCACTGTCCCAGGCTGCTCCCAGCCCCAATGTCCAGCCTGGCCTTGGGCACTGCCAGGGATCCAGGGGCAGCCACAGCTGCTCTGGGCACCCTGTGCCAGGGCCTGCCCACCCTCCCAGGGAACAATTCCTTCCCAATATCCCATCTAAACTTCCTCTCTTTCAATTTAAAACCATTCCTCTGTCACCACATACTCCTATAAATAACTTTTCTCCAGACTGGCCCATCCTTGACCCCTGGGGGCTCCTCTGCACCCCCACCTGAAGCCCCCTCGAGGGCACAGGCACCAGGAGGTCCCACCCTGGCACTGACCTCATCCCTCCTTCCCTCTGTGAGGTGGGGATGGGAGCCATCCCTGACTCCCAGGCTCCCCTGTCACCTCCCATTTTCCTAAGCTGATATCCCGCAGCATCTTTAAATGAAATACGAACAAAACCAGCCAGTTTTGGGGAGCACACGGCTGGCTGAGGATAATCAGACCTGAAAATGGCTCTGCTCGGTGGGGTGAGTCACACCTCATTATGTGCATATTAATGCTGCTCTTCCCAGCTGTGCTTCCAAGAGCTGTCACTGGGCTCCAGCTGGAAAGGCACTGGGAGAGAGGCACAGCTCAGCTCCACAGGACTGTTTGCAGGGGAGGTCTGGCCTGCTGGATCCCACTTTTTCCCTCATTTTTCCATCACTTTTCCCACAGTGTGACACAAGACGAATCTCCAGGCCTCAGCTGGACGCCAGCCCAGCCGTGGCATCTGCTGTGGCACCAGTTCCTCGCCGCCACCCAGCTGTGACCAACAGCTCGGAGACGCCAACAAGGGCAGCAGCACAAGCACGGGCTCAAAGCCTTTGGAAAACGTCAACATTCACAGCACTCACCGGCCAAAAATTTCTGGGCTGGGAACTGTGCAGCTCTGAGGGGGTGGTTCCATGCCCAGACATGCTGGTGGTGGCCAGAGCGCTGTCGCTGCTGTCACCGCCTGCTCCCAGTCACACACCCGGCTGGAGCCCCCCTCGGCGGTGAAACGCTGCTGAGCTGGTCCACGGCATCTCTGGGCTCCCGGATCCCGATAATCCACAGGGAGCAGGGGCAGCCCTGATGGAAATCCCTCCCTGGCATCTGCAAAACCCCAAAGGGCAGCTCGAGACACGGGGCCGGTCCCTCCCTGCACATCCCTGAGCGGAGCAGAGCCAGCCCCTGCCCCGTCCCTGCCCCAGCCCGTGCTGTGGCCCCAGGAAGGCACAAAGCCATTCCCCAGGCACCCAGCACGGGGCACCTCGCCCCGAATCTGTGTCACTTTGGGAGATGAGCAGATGTGGGGACAGATGTTTGTCCCCTGCCCTTGCAGCTGTCAAACCGGCTGGGTTTGGGGCAGCTGGAGCTCCCCAGCAGCACTGGAGAGCCCTGGGCATGGGCTGGCACTGAGTTCCCTGGGGACACATCCCAGCCTCCCTCATCCCTGCCGCTGTCACAGGGGGAAGATAAAGCCGGGATTATCACTGGGAGCTGTCACCAGCTGCAGGCAGGGACCTCACACAGGTGACAGCACTGAGAAGGGCTGGATCACTGCTGGAGGCTGAGCAGGACACACAGAGAGACCCCAAATTACCCCAATCCAGTGAGGATGGAGTTGCCCAGTCCTGAGGGCTCCCAAAGCTTTCCAGGAATGGCAGGAGCACCTGCCTGCTCCTCCTGCTGGTGGATCTACTGGTTTTACTGGGACCACACCAGGCACTGGGGTTCACACTCTCCTGCTTTGCTTCTGTAAGGAATGAAGGACTTGTCTTTACAAACAGGCTGTGGGCCTGCTGGTAGATAAAACTAGCACCGAGAGATAAAAGAAACAATGGGAAGGGTTCCACTGATTGATGAATGGAAAGAAAGAGATTTGTCTTTACAAATAAACTGTGAGTCTGCTGGTAAACGAAATTGGATATTGAGAGATGAAAGAAACAATGGGAAGAACCATAAATTCCATAAGGATTAATAAAAAATAAAGGGGGGGGTTATACATTAGAAGGGAGTCTTAGGAATTAAGTGTTCTGGGAAGTCTGTACCTCTCAAGTACCTCAGCCAGTGGGGAAAGAGAGAGGGAAATGCGGCCAGGAAATCAGGATAAAAAGGAGGCTGTGTCCTCCAAAAATTTGAGAGACCCCAGGGGAATGCCCCATGGCCTCTCCCTTTATTCGAATAAAGTTACAGGATTCCTCTGTCTCCTTTTTGGACATAAACCTCTGGTGTTTGTGGATTAATTTTCCTGACACTTTCTCCCACACCCCAATTCCCAGTTTCCACGCTGTGGGAGCAGGTGGGCACAGAAGGTGAGGCTGGAAGAGGCAGGGGCTGGGTCAGGGGGTGCTCCGTGCCTGCCCCTCACTGCTGGAGTGGTGGGTTGGAGGATGAATCCCTCCAGGAATCACTCCTGGAGGGGCAAGGGGCCGAACAGGAAAGAGAAGCCCAGCGAGAAGTGTCGTGGTTTCACGTTTTCCCAAAACCGTGAAAATGTCGTGATTAAAATCACGACCCATAAAGATGATTTTGCTGGGGGTGAAAGCTTCGAATCCCTTTTTGCTCGGAAAGAAACTCCTGTTCCCACGTTAAACCTCACAGTTAATATTTAACCTCACTCTTTCCAGCGTGCCGGGGCTGCAGCCGAGCACGTCCCCGCCTCCCACAGCCCCCCCCCGGACCCCAGCAGTCACCTGAAAGGACAAACTGGAGCAGTTTGTCCTCTGCTCGTCATAGCAAAGAGCCAAATGCTCCTTCCAGCCCTGGGGCAGGGTTGGAATGCGGCTCCTGCCCCTCTCAATCGCCGGCCTTGCACAGCGAGACAGAGATTGCTGCTCCCCCCCCTGGCTGAGCACAGCCTGGCTAATCCAGCGCTCCAGCCTAATTAGGCTCCGGCCAGGGCACAGAGCCAGCAGCCCGAGGAGGAGACGATGCCAACGAGCCCCAGCCCCGGGGGACCCCCCCTGCCACCCCCTGTCCCAGCCTGTCCCAGCCCTGGGACCCCCCTGCCCTCCCTGCTGCCCAGGCCAGGCCCAAGGTAACGCGCCCCCGGCTCCTAATTGGATTTGTTCATGCTAATTACGATCGTTTTCGCCTCAATTAAGCCATTTGTTTCCCACACAGCTCCCTCGGCACAGGTCTGAGCCCTGTGCAGGCTGCTCCGGCCGTGCATCCTCAGTGCTCCCTCCCCGGCTGTCAGGGTCACCTCTGCTCACCCCTCAGGCTCCCTTCAAGGTCCCCGCTCATCTCCTCACCGCCCAAACTCGCCATTAACCCCTCAAATTCCCTCCCTCTCCCCGTTCCCCTTCCTTCCCATCCTCCCACAGCACCTGCCTCGCTCTGTGGTGGCCCTTGCCGAGGCCGTGGGGCTGGCCCTGGTGTCACCCTCAGAGCCACCGAGGCCAAGCAGGCCCTGGAGGTCAGGAAGGTGCCGAGGTTGGCTCTGGGACCCACATCCTGTGCGGTTCCCACCATCCCAACCCCCGGAAATTTTTCCCTGGAAAAGCAGGGACTGGAAAAGCAGCGACTGAAGATTTCTGGGGGGTGCAGAGGTGGAGGGAGGGAATCTGCTCCTCATCCAAGGCCTGAGGGGAAGCGTGAGGGGGATCACACAAGGTCTGGGCCTGGATGATAGGGCTGCGCCCAGGGGCAGCAGAGGCATCTATGGGCACATGCCCCAGCCTTTCCCTAGAAAAGAAGATGCCAAGGAGGGCTCGGTGCACCTCCATGCAGCTGGGATTCAATAACCTGCTCCATCAGGCTGCTCCTGGCACCCTCCAACCCCAAACCAAGGGGGCTGCAGCCACCCTGTGTTCCCGTGCTTCATCTCCTCACACTGCAGGGAAAAACTGGCAAAAAGCCCCACAGGCCAGGAAGGAAGAACAGGAACGTGGAGATGGAGGGAAGGAATGCTCAGAGGTGCTGCATGGATTGGGCAGGGCAGACTCTCCATCCCTGCTCTGCTTCACCCAGACTTGGAGAGGGGCCAGAAGTCCCCAAAAGCATCACACAGATCCCATCCCATGGCTGCAGCCCCACCAAACAGCCCCAAACCTGCATTTCTGGGAGGTACCAGCCTCACCCCTCTGCAAGGCACGCAGCCCACGTGCACACTGCATTTTGGGCAGCTCAGTGGTGGCACCCCTGAGGCCACCAGCAGCCAGTGCCACCCCCAGGCGATGGGGCACGGCTCCAGGCTGAGCCTTCACCCACTGAAGGGCCATCATCCTCCTCCTCACAAATGGGCACCACCCACCTGCTGGGGCTGGGCTCAGGGGATGACCTTGGGATCAAAGAGCTCTGCAGCTGCTTCTGACTCCACCAGGCCATTTACTTCCTCCACGCTCAGCTGAGGAGGTCTCTTCTTCCTAAATCAGGGCTTAAGGTCTGGGCAGCTTTGGGTGTGCCCAGAATTGATTCGCAGGTGAGCTCAGAGGCAGGTTTAGGGCTGTTTCCTTCCTCACCACATTTAATAGCATCACTCTGCAGCCTGACCCCCAGGCAAGGAGCCAAGCCTGCCCTCCACCCCCGCATCCAGGGCTCTGAAAGCTCGGGAGAAGGAGAAAAAGCCAGCCCAGATTCCAGAGAGAGCCCTTGCCCGGCTTTGAGCCGCTGAAGGATGTTTTATCAATCCTGCTGCAGAGGAGGGCAGAGCTCTTGAACACAAACAAGGAGCACCTGAATTAATGCTGGTGTAATGCCCGGTGTAATATCCAGGAGCTGCAAGATCAGCTCCTTTATCAACCTCTAACAACAACAACAAAAAAAATCTCACTGTTATTCAGCAGTAATGAAAGCAGAGCTGTCGTGGCTGCAGATAACAGCAGGGACAAGGCACTGCAGCTTTAGGAATGCTGGAGTTTCATGATTCGGGGCTCTTAATGGTGCACAAATAACCAACCTGAGAGAAAAATAGCCCTGCCTGGTCCAAGCCATGCCCCGCTGGAGCAGAGGCACCAGGAGCCAGCACTGGATCTCTGGCCAGAGCTGTAAACCCAGTTTTGGAGGCCCAGGGAGGAGTCCAAGGGCTGCAGCTCCAGGAGAGGTGTCCTGAGCCAGCCACTGGTTTAAAGCCCCACAATTTCCACCTTTAAGTGGTTCACTGGTCAGAGAAGGCCTTGGAAACATCAGGGTAATCCAGCGGCAAAAGCCACAGCAGGGCTGCTCCTGACAGGCAGGACAACCTTTAATGAACCAGACATGAAGATCCCTGATCCCAGCAGGGTCTGGCAGCCAGGACCCCTCCCTCCTCCGCACCTGCCTTCAGACTCCCTGGGATTTTCAACTCCCCCTCCTTCCAGCAGCCCACAGGAACTGGGACACAAGCAAAACCTTGGGGCAACTCAACTCCTCTGTCCCCTTAGAGGGTTTGTGCTCCTTCAGAGGCTTTGGCTGTGGCATGGGACGAGCACAGACATCGAGCACAGGCATTTCTGAGCTGGCCTGGCCCACCCTGGTCAATCCAAATGGAGGGCTCGGCTCGTTCAGCCCCACTGCAGGGTGCCACGGCTCATTTCAGCCCTCGGAGCATTGTCAGTCCCAGGGGATTCCCACTCAAAGGCAGCTCCAGGCAGTGGTGCCAGACACAGCCTCCAGGCACGCCCCGAGCAAGGGACCCAACCCCCCCTGGGCTGTTCCTGTTCCCTCACCCACATTTGGAGGAGCTGCTGCTCTTTACAGCCTCATATTTTGGGACTTGATCCAGGCAATAGATCCAGCACCGGGCACCCTCAGCTCTCTCCAGAGCTCTGGGTCACATTCAGGCACTTCCTGATCCCAGCCTGCTTTTCCAGACCCCAAAATCCCTTTCCTCAGAGGATCCTTCCTAGGATCCGTGTAGAGGGAGAAGGTTCTGTGCACAGCTCCCGGGTAAAGCAGCCAAAATACAAATTGAGAACCTCAAAGTGCTCACTGAAAAACACGGCCTCGGTGTTAAAAATCCCTTGGTTTATTCCAAGGGGTTATCCCAGTGGTTTTGGAGATGCCGGAAGGGAGGGAGATTCCCTGCAGGCAGCAGCCAGCCCAGGGCTATCCAGGGAGCAGCCTGGGTGTGCAGGGACTGCTCCATGGAAACCCCCAGTGCTGCCCAGCCTCACTCTGCACCTTCCCTTCTCCCCCTCCCATCACATTCCAGCATTCCCAGAGCCATCCCCCTCTCCCAGGCCCCCTGAGGAACCTCTCCGCAGGAGGGATCAGAGGGAAAGGTCCCCCTGGCAGCCCCACACCCTGTCCCTGCCAGCTCCAGGTACTGACAGCCAGCAGAGCCCAGTTCACGTGAAAAAATAGAGTGATTTTATTATAAACTTCAGAAAAAGGAAACAAACAACTTGAACGCGGTATTTAACTGGACATCTCCCTCAGGGACACGGCTCTCCCAGGGAATCAGGCACTCTGCAGCCCCAGAAGGTCCAGGGGCACAAGTCAGGCTTCCTGGTTTTCCTGGAAAACAGGAAATTTTCCCCATAGCCCTGTGCCTGCCCTCACTGCCACTGGGGACAAACTGACCCCCTCCCCTGCCAGCCAGGCAGGGCAGCAGCTTCCTGGGAATTAGGAGGGTATCCAGCAGTGCCTCAGGACCAGAGCAGTGAGGGACCCCATGGAAGTTGCTTGTGGTGAAGAATTTCCCACAAATCCTCCCTGTTTCCAAACACCACAAATTTTCAAAACTGCAAAATATTCAGGCCAGGAAGTCCCAAAGGGCTTGTGGCAACCTGCTGGCAGTGGCCCTGGGTCAGAGGTGCCACAAGGGGGCTCAGCTGGCACCTGGCACTGCTGTCACACCCTGGTGACAATGCCCAGGCACTGGGCACACCCAGCAGCACCCCACCAACACCTGGGGACTGAGGCTGCGGCTGGAGCCACTCCAACCCTTTCCCTCGGCAGCAGAGCTCTGTGACACGGGCTCAGAGCCCGGGGACATCCAGGGGACTCGTGACACCTGCCCTGCACCACACTCAGAGGGTGGGACTGTGCCGGGAGTCCTTACCCCGTCCTGGGACAAGCTGGTGTCACAGGCTGTGTCGGCCTCCTGCTCGCTGCCCTCCCCGCTGCTCCCGGCAGCTCCTGGCTCCCAGGCATCACCGCTGGCCACAGCTGGATCCTCTGCTCCTGGCTCCAAGGGCAGCACGGAGCCCTGGGGGAGCTGCGGCAGAGGGACACGGTCAGAGCTCGGCACAAACTCCATAAGGGATTGATGGAGCTCAGATCAGAGCAACCCCAGACCTCCCTCCTCCCACAGCCAAGGAGGAGGCGCATCCTTCCAGCCCAGGCTGGATGCTGTCCCCAGGAACACCCACCTGGACAGCCGAGGGCTCCTGCACGGTGATCCCATCCTGCTCCTCCAGCTCCAGGTCAGTGTCGTTTTGGGACCGGTACTCATCACTGTCCGACTCCACCTCTGAGGGCTGGGGAGGAAAGAGGCAAAGGGAGGGTCTGAGGAAGGGACAGGGTCAGGAAGGATGCACCAGTCCTGTCCCAACAGCGCCAGGAGCCACGGCCAAGGGTGACAGAGACGCTGCTTTGCAGGGACATCGACCAAAGGGAAACCTCGGGCATGAGCGGGGCACCCGCAGCTCTCAGCCAGTGCTGGGGCCATGGGCAAGTGCTCCTTGTGCTGGAAACAATACAACTCCTAAATTTCTATTTTGTCTCTCTAGTTAGGGTTGACTTGACTTTGCCGTGGGGAAAAGCATTTTCCTCAGTTTTTTCAGGAGATGTAGCATCACTCTAAGGAGATGGGCTTAACATCCCAACAGGCTGGGAGTAGCCCAAAGAGACCCAGAAAGATCAAAGGCCATCAGCAGAACATCAGCAGCCATCTACGAACATCCACCCTCAGATGCCGCCTCTGGCAGAGTTGGAGATACCTGGTCCAGAAAGCACTGATAAGAAAATAGAAGAATGAAGATCTAATTAACATCGGAGGGGAGGAGATTCGGATCCAATGGGAAACTGAATACTGGGGGTTGCTCAACTCTGCACCAATGACAATTGAAACAGTGCATCTCTATGGGATTCGACTGTATAAAGTTTGGGGGAAAATCCTGCTCCAGGGGGGCCGGATCTGTGCGGGGGGTTCAGCATCGTCTTCAACACCACCTCGGAATTCTGCCGGACCCTGGGAGAGATCCCGACCTGGCCTGGCACTGCAAGGAGTGGGACGAGCTCACGGCCCTGGAGTGTGCCAGGTGCCCGGCGTCCCCCCCGGACCCAGAGCGAGACGAGAACGTGGCATCACAGGGACACCCTATGGACACTTTTGGGACACCCCTGTCCCTCTCCCCCCACCACAGGGACAATAAAGGCCTCTGGGAATCAAAAGAAGTCTCTAAGGATGGCTGACTATTCTTGAAATAACCTTTGTTTTAAGTTTTTGATATTTGAATTAACATAGTTTAAACGATAAGCTAAGTGGAAGCAACATTAAAAAAAAATTACGGTCACTTCCAAAAGGGGGAATTGTTGGAAACTTCAAATATAGTGCTAGAGGGTTTTATTCTCCCCGGTTTTTGGTGACACTCGGACACCCTCGAAGAGGGGATAGGAAGGAAACCTCTTCAGGATCCTCCACAGGGACACTCCCAGAGCATCCCAGGCCAATCTTGGAATTGCTCAGCAGCCACAGCCTCTCACCTCATACCAGAGGTCGTCAGAGTCATCCTCTGGAAAATCCCTCTCGAGCATCACAAGCCAGGACTCCTGCTTCTCCAGAGCCACGTCATCCCGCTTCCTCTTGCTGGCTTTGCTGCCTGGGTCGATCAGAGCCTCCCGGATCTCTGCAGGGATTCCCAGGAGGCACAATCACCATCCCCAGAACAAACCCAGCTCTTTTCCCAGCTCCCTGCAGGAATCCCGTGCTGTGTTTTTCCCGGCTGCAGAGCCCCTAGGTGTTCCAGGAGGCCCCAGCTCTTACCCTTGGACACGTTGCTCTGGCCCCAGTCTGTGGGGAGGTAGCCCAGGAAGTTGTGGATGCTGGTGGGAGTCAGGGAGAGCAGCAGGCGCACGAGTTTCCCCCGGCGCTTCCTGGCCAGGAGCCCGGGCCTGGTGGGGGACGGGGGCCAGAGTTTGCTCCGGATGGTGCCAACAGGGAGCACCAATCCAATCCAGACCGATGCCTTCTGAAGGAGCTCCAGCTGCAAAGAGAGGCCCATCAGCACTCACGGGAGAACTTCCAGGTGTCTGAAGTCCCCTGGGAAGGCCTTAAACTCCGCTCTGTCCCAGTGTGGAGCTGAGACTGGGACCAGCTTCAGCCAGGACCTGTTGGGTTGTACTTTATTCCCAAAACCCTCCCATTTCTTCTGGCCCACAGAGGGAGAGAAATGGGAATGCTGCAGCCACCAGCAGCAGAAAGGGAGCAAGGCAAGGCAAGGCCAGGCCAGACAGAAAAAGTTGGGATAGGGAAAAAAAGCAGAGGAAAAATCATGGAATTGTTTGGGTGGGAAGGGACCTTAAGGACCACCTATTCCACCCCTGCCATGGCAGGGACACCTCCCACTGTCCCAGGCTGCTCCCAGCCCCGTCCAGCCTGGCCTTGGGCACTGCCAGGGATCCAGGGGCAGCCACAGCTGCTCTGGGCACCCTGTGCCAGGGCCTCCCCACCCTCCCAGGGAGGAATTTCTTCCTAATATCTAATAATGTGAAAAGACTGAGAGAAAATAGGATATGTGGCAGAAAACCCCCAGAAACTGCCGGTGTTGAGGTTTTAACCACCCCCTGCCCAGCCTCAGCATCACTCACCGGGTACTTGACAAAGCTGAGCTGAAGGATCTGGTCCAGGAACCTTCTGGAGAAGGAATCTCTGCTGGTGGGGGGCCTCATCTGGAGAAAGAGAGAGAAGGAGAACGGTCAGAGCCTCCAGCCCAGCTCTGAGAGTGCCCTCAGCAGAAACCTCCCCTTGGGCAGCCGCAGTGCCCAGACCTGCTCAGGGCTGGGCTTCGGGGGCTGCTCCATAGAACCCAGACTGGACACAAACCTGGCTTAGACCCTGCTGGGGCCCTCGGGGTGTTTATAGGTCCCGGCCCATCTGCGCCTCGTTACCCTGACAAGCTGCTGGCTCTGCTAATTGGTGGGGCAGCCCAGGGCCCGCAGGCGTGGGCCTGGTATCAGCACTGGGGCCTCAATTAAGGGCTCTCAATTAGGGGGTCATTGTCTCTCAGTTTGAGGTCTCCCCCTGGAGCTTGCCAAGGCTCTGATTTGGGATCTCTCCCTTCGCTCTGGGAACCCCCAAAAAAGCCCAAACCCCTTCAGCTTTTTGGGGACCCGACCCAATTTCTGGCGTGTCCCCCAGGTGTGGGTGGGAATTCCTGAGGGTATTCTGGGTGCAAAGAGCTGAAGGTGATGAGATGCCAGAACCTGCCCTGCTGAGCCCCCCAGGGATGGCAGAAACTGGATCCCAGGTGAGGGGAGGCCCCTCTGCATCCCCCCCGCTCCGTGCCCGCTCAGCGTCATTTTCCCGGCAGGATCCATCCCAAACCCACCGTGATCCCTGTGACAGTGGAGGAGCTCCCTGAGCTGCGGGGAGATGGCAGGAAACCTCTCCCAGCTCTGGCCCTGCCCCGCTGCACGGAGGGAAAGGCAAAGCTGCGAGAGCAGCTCCATCCTCCTCACCCTCCCACCCGCAGGATGCACGAAGCCTCTTCCCCCCGGCCTGGGGCTGTTCCCTCATTCCCAGCCCGGCGGGATGGGAGCAGATCCGGGATGGGAGCACAGGGATGCTGCGGGGAAGGAGGCAGCGCAGAGCGCCGGCCCCGGCAGGGGTGGGAGGAGGACTCGGGGGTGCCGCGGCTGGAGCTGCCGCTTGCTCTGGGGAATCGCGTGGGCCGGAGCGTTTCCCGACGGGAGCTTTGCTAGACACAGCTCAAGTGTTTGTCTGCCGCTTTCGGCCGCCCCTTGCACCTGATGCCCACGGCTGTGACTCAGCCGCTCCTCCAGCCTTCCCCGCTCCGCTGCCTCGTGGGTGACAGCGCTGGTAGCCCTGCGTGACGGCGGCAGCGCCGTGTCCTCACCTGTCCCCTCCGCCCGCCTGCCCCGTGCCCCCGCGGCCGCCGGACCCCGGCAGGGACCTGGCGGTGGCGTCACCGCGCGTCAGCAGCCGGGGGTGGCCGCGGAGCATAAATAGCCAGCGCTGCCAGCGAGCCCTCGGGGCCACCATGTCCCTCTGGCCGGGCACGCTCTGTCCCCCCGCGCTCCAGGGCAGGAGCTCCAGCGACATCTTCTTCCACGTGGTGACCCCCGACCGCATCCCGCAGTTCATTATCCCGTCCCTGGACATCCACAAGAAGCAGAGATGCTCAGGCAAGGGGCCGGGGCAGCTGGAGGGGACGGCTTGGAGGAGCAGCTGGGACCCGGCGAGGCAGGATGAGCACGGCTCTAACTCACCCCGCTTCAACTCATCCTGCTCCAACCCAGACCCCACCGCTTGGGCAGCTCTGTCCCTGCCCCACCTCCCCAAGGTCACCACCCCGTACGGCTTTGTCACCCTGGGGCGGAGCCCGCAGGTCACCAGCGAGGAGGCGTTTTTCCACTCGGGCTCAGGCCACCCTCGGGGTCCCGCTGCCGGGACACGGCCCCGCTGGCAGGAGGAGCCGGGGTGCCGCAGACATCCCGGGATTCCTGGTGCTGAGGGAGACTCCGGGGTGGCAGGCAGCCGGAGGGACCACAAGCAGCCGCGTCCCCGCGCCAGCGGTCACAGGGATGACGGAAGCAGCGCGACCCCGGCAGGGCCTCCCCGGCCCAGAGACATCCGAGTAACAGCGGCTCTGGGAAGCCAAGAGGCGGAGAAGGGGCACAGGAGGCTCCTGGACGAGGGCTGTCCGAGGAGCAGCTCCAGCCTGGAGCTCCCCGCGGCCACAGCCAGGAAGAACTTGTTGCAGAGGATCCTCGGGAGGCACCTTGTCCACGCGCGGCAGCTCAAGCCGGGGCATCTCCCTCTCCACTGATCCTGCAAAGCAGCTCCGAGAAACTGAGCTTCCCTCAAGACCTGAGGAAGAGAGAACCTGTCAGTGCTTCAGAACGCCGGGCAGCCAGTGAGGTCAGGGTGTCACCTTCCCTGAGGGGACAGCGTCGGGGTGACATTGCCCGTGGCTGGGGCACGGGCAGGGCACAGATGGGAGGGGCACGGCAGTGCTGGGCAGCAGAGGGGCTGTGCTTTTGTGACTGTTCAGAGCCTGAATAAAAGTGAAAACGTTCAATCCGAGCTGACCTCCTCTCCTTTTTCTTTCTTGTGCCAGCACTCAGGTGGCACCAGGGTGTTCTGGTGGCCCCAGCACCCCCTCCTACTGCACCCCCAGGCTCAGCAGCTCCTGAGCTGAGAGCAGGTTCTTGATGGGCTGACACTGCTGGAATGCAGAGCAGGGGAAACTGAGCCCTGAGAGCTGCAGCAGGCCAGGAGAGAGGAGTGACCACATCCACTTTCTGGCCATTTCCAGCTTTGTGGCCGTAACTCGGGGTGTTTGGACGTGTCAGGGTCCCTCTCCCAGCCTTGCAGGAGGGACCTCAGCTCCAGGACACAGCAGCTGTCCTGAACCAGTGACCCCTCACCATTCCAGAGGGTGCAGTTTCCAACCACTCCTAACCAGCTGTGATAAGCAGGTCTCCCTTTATTGACTGTTCCCTCATAAATGGCTTTTTTGTTTTTCACTTTTATGGAGCAGCAGAACCTGCAGTGCCAGAACTGAAGAGCTCACGGTCAGCAGCGTTCCAGGCCGCTGAAGCAGAGTGTCCTGGGTCAGCAGTGCTGGGCTGCTGCCAGCTTCCCTTCCAGGGGTCTGGTTCTCCAGCAGGATCCCTGAAAGGGGAGACTGGGAGGGCTGGTCCCAGTCGGGGAGTGCTGGGAGTCGCTGAGGGCCCTGCACGAGCAGCCATCAGGATTTGCACGCGGCTCATTAAGCAGGCAGCTCATTAACCCGCTTTGCCTCCCGCCCCTGCCGCGGCTGCGCCACCCGGGCCACGTCCTGCTCCAGGCAGCGACTTTGTTGTTCCCATCTCTCCAGTCCGCTTCGACTCTCAGCTCCCTGTTGGAGCTGCCCCTTCCAAGGGAGCTTTTCCTGCGGTGTCTGAGCAGCAGGGACGGGCATGAAGGGCCCTGGAGTCGCTGCTCTGCTCCAGGTGGGGCTGGGTGGAAGCACCAGCACCCAGGGGATCCCTCCCAGTGCTGATGGAGGGGGTGGGAGCTGCCCAGACGTGTCCCCCTGCACGGCTGCTGTCCGTGACTCCAGCACAGCAGCATGTGGCAGCCAGCACTGCTGGAAGGGGAGCTGGCATCAGGGATGTGACAGAAAATCTGCTCCCTGGTTATTCTGAGGAGCACTGGCACTACGGAGTGAGTCAGGGACTGAGGCTCTGGAAATTTAAATTGATCTCCAGCTCCTGAGGGCATCGTCTCTGCTCGGGAGAGCAGATTGAGTTACCAGGGATTAATAAACAGAGCTCTTATCAGTTACTTGGGCTGCGAGAGCCGGACATGAGCGTGCTCTGAGCTGACAGGCGACGGGGAATTAAGCCACGCTCCTGTAAACCTCTCTCCTTTGATGCTCAAGCTCCTGCAGAGCAGTGGCTCTGTCCGGCTGGCTCAGCGTCTTCCAGGGAAAACATGGAAACAACCCCGGGAGCTGACTGGACCTGCTGCATTTACCAGCTAAACCTGGACACTGGGAGCCTCCTGGGGTTTATTCCTTTCTTGGGGACCTTCCTGAGCTCCCAGGAACTTTTTTTTTAATGTCCTTTACCTTGTCTACAAAATAGGAAAGAACCCACTCTGCTTCCCAGCTGGGCTGCAGGGCTTTGCTCATCCTTGTTCCCAGACATCTCCAGTGCCTGTGCAGGATTTCCCAAGGGAAGAAATATTTGGGGTTCCTACAGCCTGCCATGGTGCAGGACTCAGTTCCTCTGGGTGTGCAGCCGTGGGGATTATCAGCCTGGAGAGAATCACAGGTTTTGGGGTTGGTTAAGATGGTTGCAGTGGGAATTGCTGGCACTGGGAGTTGTTCTGTGGCAGGAGCTGGGGCTGAATGAGGAGGGAAACGAATTCCCTGCAGCACAGCAAAGGGGCTCTGGGGTGGAACTGTGCCTCTGCCTGCCAGGTTCCAGCTCGAGGCATCTCTCCAGCCTGTGAAGTGAGAAGGACAACATCTCCCAGTGCCTCTGAGATTTACAGGATGCCCTCTCCCTGCAAACCGGGCAGGGAGGACGTTACAACAGGAGGCATCGAGATGTGACAAGATAAATTGTCATTAGCAGCCACTGATCATCCTGCCTGGGCCCGCTGCATTTGCTCAACTTTGTTTTGGTCTGACTCAGAATTTCCTTCCAGCCTCCTGCAGGTAGAGGAAAGCTCAGGGCTAATTATCCCCTCCTCATCCCACGCTCTGAGCAGCACCAACCACTGGGCTGCAAGGAGGGGGAATCGGAGGAGGAACAAATTCCAAGCCCCTGAGTTTGAGGGGCTGGATTGGGGACAGGGCTCCAAATCCTCTGCAGCTTCCCAGCCCCTCTGGCAGGGCCTCCCCAGCCCTGTCCCCAGCTGTGAGACTGAGACCCTTCTTCCCTCCCTGTGACTCATTTTCCCTCCCTGTGACCCTTCTGGAATGTTCTGGCATCAGTTTATTTCAAGAAAACCAGTTAAACCAGGCAGGTGCCCAGAGTGTTTCCCAGTGCCTCGCTCCTACAAACAATATCAGGAAAAATCCATAGCTCTCCCCTCTGGTCTCCGGGGCTCCAGGGTATCCCTCAGGTTCTCTCCTCCCTGTTCTCCACAATTCCCACTGAAACCTATGGAAATCAGGATCCATCCCTTTTCTTTTCAAGCCAGCCCAGCGTCCCCCTGACCAGTTTGCTGCCATCACTGGTCCCACTCCCATCACTGGTCCCACCCCCCTCCTAGAGGTGACAATTTCTCGCTGTCACCAACCTCCCATGCCACCAATGTCCCCTGTTGCAGGTGGCCATGCTGGGCACGGGGAGGTCTCATCCTCACAGGCACCCAAGCAGCAGCAAAGAAATCTCCTGGAGAAATCCCATTTCCCCGTGGTTTTGATGCTGGGGAGCGCTCAGCCTCCCCGGGATCGATGGCGAGCCTGTGCCAGGCAGTTTGCAGTCGGTGCGGGTGCCTGAGGCTGAGATAAATGCCTGGCTGTGCTCGTTAGCTGCACAGCTCCTCTCCCGGCTAATTGGGGCTGCAGGGGCCAGGCTCTGGCTGTGACCCAGCCTGCTGCAGCCTGGAGTCCCTGCCCGGGGAGCAGGGAGCGCACGGGGATGGACTCCGGGATGTTCTCCATTCCCACGGACCTGGGGAAGCGGTTCCCCGCCTGCTTTCCCAACATGCGCCTCCCCGGCCTGGCTTCTCCTGCCTTCCACCCC
>VXBT01007654.1:5188-20211 GCA_013400235.1 Oriolus oriolus
ATGGAAACCTGCATCCCGGAATGGGAACCTGCATCCCGGAATGGGAACCTGCATCCCGGAATGGGAACCTGCATCCCAGTATGGGTACTTGCATCCCAGTACGGGAACCTGCGTCCCACTATGGGAACCTGCATCCTACTATGGGAACCTGCATCCCAGTACGGGAACCTGCATCCCACTATGGGAACCTGCATCCCGGTATGGGTACCTGTACCCTGGAATGGGAACCTGCATCCCACTATGGGAACCTGCATCCCGCTATGGCTGTGGGCATCCCAGTACAGAAACCGGCATCCCAGTACAGGAATCTGCATCCCAGTACAGCAACCGGCATCCCAGTACAGGAATCTGCATCCCAGTATGGGAACCTGCATTCTGGTCCAGCTGTGGGCGTCCCAGTACTGGCACCCACATCCCAGTATGGTAACTACATCCTGGCATCCCAGTGTTGTATCTACACCCCAGTACTGGTACTCACATCCTGGCCCAGTACCTGCACCCCAGAACAGCTCTGTGCATCCTGGTGTGGGTACCTGCAGCCTGCTGGCCATGTCCCAGCACTGGTACTCACATCCTGGTGTGATCCCTGCATCCCAGGACAGCATCTGCATCTTGGAATGGGAACTTGTATTCCTTCTCCAGTACTGCATCCCAGTACAGGTACACATATTCCAGTACAGGTACCCACAGCCTGGTACACGTTTTTGCAGCTGCACCCTGCTACAAGAATCCATATCCTGGTACAGTACCTGCATCCCAGAACGGACACCAGTACCCCAGTGTGGACAGCAGCATCCCAGAATGGACACGGGCATGCCAGCACCAGGTACCAGCTGAACCTGGCTCAGGGGCCTGCAAACATTCCCTCCATCCTGACCCTGCACCCACAGGCCAGCAGAGTCCGGGTACATCGCCCATGGCACAGGGGACACAGAGCCTCCACTGCTGTCCCCTGCCCCAGGCTCCCTTGAACTGGCACCTTTATGTGACATGCCCAGTGTCACCCAGGCCAGGCTCCCCTGGCCCCCAGGCAGGGCAGGGCTGACCCCAAGACCCACCCCTGGTACCGTTCTCACTTCCCAGAGCCACGGCTCAGCCCCGCTCTGGGTGCCCAGGGAGCTCTGGGCTTCCCAGCCCTGCCAGGCTCCGTCCCTGGGCGCTGTGTGTGGCCGTGGCTGGGGTCCCCCGCCCCACGCCCGCGTCTGTCCCAGCACAGTGCCCGTGGCTCCGCACACCAGCGCTATTAATACACACCAGGGCACGTGGGCCCGTGGCTCCCATGGGATCCAGCCTGGTTTGGAGTCACCAGGGAGCACCGCGTGTCCCATCCGGCTCGGAACCGCCTCCTCCGCCCGGCGAGGCGGCACCGCCTGTGCCCCCACCATCCCTGTCCCCCGGCCGGCCCCGCTGCAAGGGTCTCCTCTCCCACCCCACAGCCCAGAGGGATCCCCTCACTTGTGGGAGCTCTCCGACCCCCTCCAGTCTCAGTGCAGAGGCTCTGGAAAATCCTCTTCTCCGGCTGCGCCCACATTCCCTGTGCCCAGCGCCCGTGGCTGAGGTGGCAGAGACAGAAATAGCTGAGGGAAAAGCTGCCACGGGAAAACAGGAGCAGGGACGGGAGGTGGCACAGCCCTGGGAGCTGCAGGCGCGGGGGGAAAGCGGCTGCAGGGAAGTGAGGAGCCCCAAACCCCACACGGGGATGGGCACAGAGAGCCACAGCTCCCAGGGCAGCCAAAGCCTCCTGCTTCCCACGGATCCTGGGCAGAGAACCACGGGATCCACCACCTCCTCCCTGTCCCTCGCCCCTGGCTGGCACCTGTTGCACAAGGAGCCGTGTCCCCAAGCTCCAAGGAGCCCTGGCCAGCCCCAGGCCTTGTCCCACCACACCAGGCTTCAGCTCCTGCCCTGAACCCCTCACACGGGGCAGCCCAGGCCTGCGGGCTGGCCCAGCTGCCCAGGTGACGCAGGACACGCTGTGCAAGCGTGAGCCGTGTAAAAATTTATTCTGCTGTAGAGAACAAAGCTACAATGTTATGGCTCCAGCAGACGTGGAGCGGGGAGAGACACCAGGCACAGGCCCGGCTGGCAGAGCCACGCACGGTGGGCACAGAGAGGGACATGAAACACGAAGGGTGCGGCCCCGGCGGTGCCAGGGCCCAGGGGCCAGCAGTGAGGGGGGGCCCGACTGGCAGAGCAGCTCCAGCACGGGCAGGGACCCCCGGCCGGGCAGCGCTGGGGACAGCGGGATGGGGACAGCACCCTGCGACTGACCCCAGGAGAAGACACTGGTGCTGCCCAGCGAGTTCTCAACCCCCCCATCGCTGGCTCCAGGCCACGATTAAACATTTAAATAGACAAAACACAGAAAAAGCAGCTCCAGGTGCCACCTGGGAGCTGCCCCTGCAGCTGCCTGCCAAGAGACCGACCCTGAACGTGCTGGGGAAGGCCAGGCTGGGGCACCGGCCAGGGACTCAGCCAGGCTCCCCCTGGGAGCACGGGAACCCAGGGATGGGTGCTGGCCTTGCTCTTTGGGACTTGCAGACAGGGACACTGGGGGGCTTTGGCCCCAAATGGGTGCTGAGCTCAGTCCCAGCAGCTGACACCAGCAGGGGACAGCAGACAGGGCAGCAAGGGGCTTCCAGCGGTACCAGGAGATGCAGTGCCCAGAGCCTCACACTCCAGACAGGGCCCCACAGAGGGGACAGCAGGACATGGGGCCTTGGGCACAGCGTGGCACCAGCTCAGCGATGGCACTGCCAGAGAAGGACTGGGCACACAGTGGGCACCCAAACGCCTTCCCAGTCCTTACCAGGGCTCCCAGAGCCCTGCAAATACTGGTGGCCATGAATACTGGTGGCCAGGGGTGGGGAGGGGACGGGCCACACAGGTGGCAGGAGAGGAGGTCAGATGGACCCGGAGCCTGGCAGTTGCAGGACTCACAAGAATTTTGTGCAGAAAGAAGAGGAAGGAGCTCAGGACAAACCCTGGCTACCACTGTCCCCCCTCACCCTAGGACAGCAGCCAGTGTCCCACCAAGAGGGGCCAGGCCTGACCCCAAAACACTGGGGCTGGGGGGTGTAAGTGCCTGGGCCTCCCTCCCCAGCTGCCTTTCCCAGTGCTGGCTGAGGGAAACCGGGACAGGAGATGGAGCTGTGCCCCAGGGAGCTGGAGCCATGAGCTCATTTGACAGCTCAGCTGCTGCTGGAGCTCCCAGAGGCTCTGGGAGTGTTGCCCCCTCCAGAATTGAGGGCACCAGCACAGCCCTCAGGGGAGGGGATGTGCCCAGTCCAACAGACACTGAAACACTCATGTTTGAGCTTAAAAACAAGCGTTAAAAAAGTTGAACAGAATAAAAGATGAGGGTGATCCTCCAGCTGCTGGTGAGGCAGAGCCCTCCTGGCACAACTGCCTGTCCTGTGGCCACGAGGGCCAGGAGGCCACAGGCTGAGGCTGGGCCGGTGCCAGGGACCGATCCTGCTGGTGCTGGGAGGTCTGGCTTCACTGTCCTGCAGTCCAGGCTGGGGGCAAAGGAGGATTTCCTACCAGGGGCCAGCTTGAGGCAGGGCCCCTCACCGGGGCGTCTCTGGGGACGGGGAGCTGGTGTCACGGGGGGCCGGGGCGGAGAGCGGCTCTCACTTGTTCTTGGCCAGCAGCCGGTACAGGGTGAAGCCCACGAGCGCCGTCACCGCCGCCCCCAGCGCCACCCGCAGCCAGAAGGACGCGACTCCCAGCTCCACGGCGTTCAGGTGGCTGCAAGGAAACACAGGAGAAGGCAGTGAGCGTGGCTGGCCCAGTGCAGGGAGGCAGGGGGTGCCTGGGGGGGAGCACGGCGCCGGGGGGAACAGAGATTCCCTGTCACCCGGCATCACCATCAAGGCAAGGGAGGGCTGTGGGACGGATGTGGCTGTCCCCTCCCCTGCCCTGGAAACGGCTTTCCAACACCTAAATAATTAGGCAGGTATCTGCCTTTCTAGGTCGAACTGCCTTTCCAAGTCCCGGTGCACGGAGAGCTGGGATGCCACGGGGACGCTGGTGACAGGGACCAAAGGGCAGCGAGGGACAGGAGGACAGGGACCTGCCCCGGCGTACACATCCCTTCCTCAACACGTGCTGGCCTGCACTAACTGCTCCTCTCCTCTCTCTCCCTCCATCCATAATTCATTCCCCACTACATGGGGGGAGCACAGCCAATCCCTGGCCCTCCATTACGCTGTTATTTATTTATACCACATACCCTAAGATATATTAAGAATATTTAAATTTTAATACTGCAGAGGGGAGGGGAAAAAAAAAAAAAGCGTCAGCTCTAAAAATAAAGTTGTTTATTGAAAAGAAGCTGGAGGGAAAACTACTCACTAGTAATCCCATCCTGCCTTCCAAGGCTCCCACACGCTCTCCCCGCGAGGGCTTGGCCCCTGGAGCTGCGCTCGCCCTTCCCAGCCCTGGAGCACAGTGATTCCACACACAGGGATCCTCCTCCCTTCCCACAGCCCCCCTCAGCCTGGTGCTGTCCTACCCCATGCCCAGCCCCTCCGGGGTGCAGCTCCTCCCAAAGGGAGGCTGTGTGACAGAGGTCTCACTTCACTGACCTCTTTTTCAGCCTGATCCATCTCACTGGGAGAAAATAGCTGCCGCCCCCCCCGCGGGCCTTGGCAAACTAAGCTGGCTACTCCTCTTCAGCGTTTTTTATCTTAGGCTTCAAAAATAAACACTCCTGTGGCAGGATCTATCTACTGAATCTGCCAGAGACACACACACACAGGCAGGAGAAAACCTCCCCCCTCTGCAATTAGAGGAAGAAGCGGCTTTTCTGTTTCAATTACTCGTATAAGCAGATCACAGGACCCTGGAGTGGTATGGGTGGAAAGGAACCTTAAAGCTCATCTCATCCTGCCCCCCTGCCATGGGCAGGGACACCTTCCACCATCCCAGGTTGCTCCAAGCCCTGTCCAGCCTGGCCTTGGACACTGCCAGGGATCCAGGGGCAGCCACAGCTTCTCTGGGCACCCTGTGCCAGGGCCTCCCCACCCTCTCAGGGAACAATTCCTGCCCAATATCCCATATAATCCTGTCCTTCAGCTTAAGGCCATCCCCCCTTGTCCTGTCACTGCATGTCCTAGATGACACCACAATCACTTGATGACATCAAAAGCTGCAGAGAAACCAAAGCAAAAGCAATGTGGCAGAAGCAGGGTTGGGACACAGCCCCCTCCCCAGGCTGTGCTCCCAGCAGAGCCTCTCCAGGGCAAGGATACTAACGGGAAGGTGGCAGCAGTGGCCAGTTTGGTGTAGACAGCGGTGCTGGGTGGTCCCTGGCTGTGGCAGGAGAAGGGGAAGGGTGGAGGGAGGCAGTGCCTGTAGCAGAACTCAGCTGGCAAGAGCCCTGGCTGCTGGCTGGCTTCTGGCAGGTCTGTCTTGGAGGCCACGAACACACAGGGGATCTGGCTGTCCAGGTAGTGCTGCTGCAGAGACAGAGACACCCCAGCGAGGGTTACGGACCGACCCCTGGGAGATGCGAGGCTGCCACGAAGGCTCGTGCCCCCCACAGCCCTGGTGAAGTCAAACAGGACCCCTGTGAAGTCCCCCAGGGTCCCTGCCAGCTACCTTATAGAGGCTGGCACAGTAGCTGAAGGATTTGGGGTCGCTCAGGCTGTAGATGAAGCAGGCGACGTCGCAGGCCGCGTCCGACGGCTTCGTGAACGCCGTGTCAGCGCTGACCTCGTACAGCTGGAGCAGAGGGACAGGGTGTGTGGCACAGCAGTGTCCCAGGGGTCAGCTGCTCCTCGCAGCGGCACAGGGGCCGTGCCAGCACGGCAGCAGCCCAGCCCCACGTGCCGGGATACGGGGCCGCAGCCCAGCCCTGCTGAGAGCCAGACACGGCACAACTCCCCGCTCTCCCAGACTTACTATGAGGTACTTCTCCTGGCCATTGACCTGCACTGTGTTGATGGTGTAGAGGGATGGCTGTCCTGGGTTCTCCCTCTGGGCCTGTCACCAAGGAAAACACCGTCTCAGGCAGCAGGGACACGAGCAGGGCTGGGGGAGGGACGGTGTCTCGCACTATCCTGAGCCCCCGCGGCCTGACAGCCACCTGAAGGGCAGCCAGGGCCCGTCAGGAGACGTGGGGCTGTTCCTAACAGGCAGGGGAAGTCAGCATCACTGAGGTCACACTGGGAAAGGCACAGCCCCTGCAGACCCTGGGACAAGCAGGGGGAACAGGTCCACTGCCCCAGCCAGGACTGAGGACACCAAGGCACGGACGGGGTGTGAAGCACGGGCAGGGAGAGCATCACACGGGGGGGCCTGGCTGCGGGCAGGGAGGTGCCAGGGAGGGACAGATCGCTCCAGGACCCCCGGCTGTGCCTGCTGCTCTTCCCTGGGAGCGTGGCCGGCCAGGGAGCAGCCACTCACCGCCAGGCTCCTGCCGAGGAAGGCCTGCAGGAAGGCGGACTTGCCTGCGCCCCGCGCTCCCAGCACCTTGCACAGGAACACGTTCCTCTGGGTCTGCCCTTTCTCCAGGTCAATCCTCTTCTCCCGGGTCACTGGCAGGAGAGACAGGGTGGGTGAGAGCCAGGAGGGACCCCAGCTGTGACAGAGGGGGAGGGCATGGCTGTACCTGTGAGGGCTTGGGTCTGGGAGTCCTGCTCCGAGAGGATGGGGTAGCCCAAGTAGCCCAGGCACTCCAGGCAGTGCCGCACGTCCAGGTAAGCCACGAGCCTGGAGAGACAGAGCACGCCAGGAGGGTCAGCAAGGGCTCGGGGATGTGACCAAGGGCCAGGGAGAGGGACTGAGCTTACGTCCACTGGCAGAGGAATCCATGCAGGGAAAGCAGGCCTTTATCAGTGGTGCATACCGTGTTGCAGAGCTCGGGGCCCCAGGGCACGCAGGGGAACACGCTGAAGAAGTTCTGCAGCTCTGTGTGCGACAGGGCTCCGTCCTGGTCCTGCCAAAACACAAACCACACCGAGTCACCGCGGCAGGCAGGGCCCAGCCCGTGCCCAGAGGGGGCCCTGCCACACCGGCCACCTCCCTGCTGTGGAACGTCACAGGGACACTGTTGATGGCAGGAATCGATGGCAGCGAGGCCGGAGCTGGGCGAGCGCACAGAGCCTGTGCCTCGGGGGCTGCCAGCACTGTACAACAGCAAACACGCCCTGGGACTGTAGCTGCAACCAGGCAGGACCTGTCCACGCCCACCCCACAGCCCTGAGCTGCTGTTCCCGGCATTCCTGGAGCCAGCTGTCCCACAGCAGCCTGAGTCAGTCCAGCCTGGCCTTCCTCAGGCCAGCTCAGCACTCTCAGGCTTGGGCCTCAAGGGGACCTGCTGGTACCTGGGCACCCAGGGATGAGCATTCCTTCAGTTCTGCCACCCTCTGCGGCCGCAGAGCTCATCTGGGCACACAGGGACGTGTGTCCACTCTCTGCTGCCATTCCTGAGCCACTCCCCGTTGTCACAGAGCTGCCATACCCCAGATGCACATCAACATCTGAATAGCCAGTCCGAGCAGGTGCAAGCACATCCAATACATCCCCTTCTCCCACTCTCCAAGAGCCCGAGTTTGGCACAAATGTGTTGCTTTCTCTCCCTCTCTCCAGCCTGGCAGCCCTCCACCAGGCTGGCAGATGCTGGTGCTTGGTCCATGGCTGCTGGCCAGCAGCTGTGCCCACTTCCCTGCCTGCTTCCCTGCCCCCCTGTCTGCCTCCCTGCCCGCTTCCCTGCCCCCCTAACTGTCTCCCTGACCACTTCCCTGCCTCCCTGCCCACCCTCTACACCCCTGCCCACTTCCCTGCCTCCCTGCCCGCTGCAGCCAGGCACTACAACGGCCGTGCCACCTTGATGCCAACTCAGACTCAGTCCCTGAAGGTCCAAACTGACCTTTGGTCAAGAGTAGTGAGCACAAGCCCACACCCCTGATAGGCCATCACACTACCTACAGCCTGCTGTGGCCACTTCCTGCTCCTGAAGCCTCCAAGGAGGGAATGCTGTGGCACAGGCAAGCCCTTCCCTGTTGCTCCGTGGGCTCACTTGTGCCCAGGTGTGCAGGCCCAGCAGGGCATCCCCTCCCCTGGAGCCCCTGCAGTGCTGCCCACCTTGTCATGCTTCTCAAAGAGCCTCTGCAGGAACTGGTATCCCAAGTGGTTGAGCTCCGTGGAGCAGCCGGGGGGCACGCGGAACCTGTCAGGAAAATCATGGAGTGGTTCAGGTTGGAAAAGCCCTCGGTGATCATCGAGTCCGACTGCTCCAACACTGCCAAGGCCACCACTGACCCATGTCCCCAGGTGCCACATCTACATGGCTTTAAATCCCTCCAGGGCTGGGGACTCCAGCACTGCCCTGGGCAGCTGTGCCAGTGCCTGACCACGCTTTCTGTGAAGAAATTTTTCCTAATTTATCCAATCTAAACCTCCCTTTTATCTTTCCTTTCCTATTCTCCAGTTCAGACACCCAAATGAGCCTCCCCAAGCCCTGAACGAAGGGCAGTGTGTGAGCACATCTCACCCAGAGCACACAGCTCCCCACTCCCTCCCCGCTCAAGGTCAGCCGTTGCCTCCAGGTCTGGCTATTCCTCGCCACAGCCCCCTTATTTTGGGGAGAATCCCCCGAGGATGCAGTGGCCTTTCCTTGGCACATCCCAAGCAGCCAAGGAGATGCTGTGCCCTCGCTCTGCCTCTCGCCCAGGGCTCCAGCAGGGCGCAGCAGTGCCCCGGGTGCCATCCACCAGCACGTCCCTGTCACCTCCCTGCAGCCTGCTCTCTGGGAAGAGGCAGCTCCCAAGCCAAACCCTTCCACTGCTGCCAGCTCCCCATCTCCAGAGTGGCAGGGAGCAGAGGAGAGACAGCAGCTGCACAATCAGCCACGAGGGCTGTGCTGACAGCTCACTGCTCCCAACACCGCCGCTCTGCCTCGCTCAGCCAGGGACAGAGCCGCCTCCAACAACCCCTGCCTGATGCCAAGGGAAGTCTGGGATTTCACTCCCCACCTTCCTGCCTGCCTAAATCAGCAGCCCCAAGGCCTGATGTACTCGTCCCCAACTCCAGGCGTCAGCTCCCACCTGAGGGGAAGGCGAGCGCTGCGAAGCTGACCCTGACCTAAGGGCCCACAGCAGCTCCCGGGGTGCAGGAAGGACCCAGCCGAGGTGCTGGGGATCCTGAGCCAGGCACCACGGGAATGTGACCCCCTGGCCAGCCCTGGACACGCACTGTGGGTGCAGGTAGTCGTCTGTCAGCTCCAGCTCGTCGTCGTAGCCGAAACGGCGCAGGATGGTCCAGGTGGTCTCGTGCCGGCCCCTCTGGATGAAGAGGGTGTTGAGGAAGAGGAAGCCTGCAGGAGAGATCAGGGGGCTCAGCCACAGGGATCCATTCCTCAGAGCCATGCTTTCCCTGGGAAAACAGACTGCTGGGACAGAGAGATCTAACAGCCACAGCAGGCTCGTTCTAACGAGAGGGACTGATTAGGCTTGCAATGAGAGCCAGAGGCTCAGGCCTAGGACAGGGCCCCGTGGGATGTGCTGAAGGAGGTGGGTCCCCCATCCCCTGAGAAGGAGCAGGGAGCCCTCGTGCTGTTCCTCACCATTCAAGGTGAGGCCGTTGTCCTGCACCCCGTCCGTCGTGTTCTTCCACACAACCATCTTCACATCCTCCAGGGCCTGGGGAGCCAGGGGGTTTCCAAAACAGGACTTCTGCCTCCCGAGAGAATGAAGGCCATTGTCAGCAAAGCACTCAGAGAGCACAACCCTGTCTCGCCAGGCTTCCTCTCCCCTGGCAAGGAGTGGGGTTTGAGGGAGGGAAAATCCACCCAGCCCAGGGATTTCTGCCTTAGGCCTTGACCAAACCCCTGTTCTTCAGCATCCCAAAAATTTAGGACTCTAAACATCTCCAGAGCCTCCTGGTCTTCCCACTGCAGAACAAACCCAGCCCACGCTCAGGCAGATGGAACCCCACAGGCTCAGAGACGCACCCTACAGCGCTTCAGCTGTGCCACAGAAGTGCTGAACAGGAACGGGACGGCTGTGCCAGGACAGGGGCAGCTTCCCCGCTGGAAAGGGAACCCCAGGCACTGGGAACAGCTCGGCTCTGCAGCCACCCTACCTGGAAGTAGTTGAGTTCATCATCACTGAGGATGTGGTTGTTGTCCTGGTCCGAGAGGTTGAAGATCCGGGTCAGTGCTCGAGCACAGGCGGGTTTGAGCTGTAGGGACCAACCACGGTGACAATGACAGGGAACCAGCCACAGCCTGGCCCTTCCTCCTGCAGCCCCACACACAGAGGGCTCCCTTCCTGCACTTCTAGGCCAGCACCACAGCCACCTTGGAGGTGGGAATCATGGAATCCTTAAGGCTGGAAAACCCCTCCAAGATCTGAGTCCAGCCATTCCCCCAGCACTGCCAAGGCCACCACCAGCCCATGTCCCCGAGTGCCACATCCACACAGCTTCTAAATCCTTTCAGGAATGGCGACCCCACCACTCCACCTGTGACAGTGCCTGACCACCCTCACCATGAAGAAATTTTTCCCAAAATCCAATCTGAACTCAGAGAGGACAATCCATGGGGAATTTTTCTCCCAGACCCTTCCCTCCACAACCAACACACAGCCTGGAGCATGAGGGCTTCTGCCCCAACACGCCCAGCTCCTTGCAGCTTTCTGTGTGCCCAGGTGGCCCTACTGAGCAAGGAGATGGGCACTGTTCCCCTGGCCTGCCTGTGCCACCCAAACCCTCCACTCTCATTCCAAAAGCTCCAGCCCAGAGCAGTGTGATGGGAAGGAGACTTCTCCAGGAGCCCACCTGCTTCTCCTCCGGGTCGTAGAGCGGGGCAGTGGGGTGCAGCACGGCTTTCTGGGCGTAGTAGAAGAGCTCAGAGATGTTCTTGAGGTTCTTGGCAGAGCACTGGGGATTCAGAGGAAGAGACAGGCCCGATGAAAAGGGCAGGAGGAGGATGATACAATCTCCCCGAGCCAGACTAGCTGTGCCTCAAAGCACAGAGCCACGTTTGTCCAACAGGAGGAAAAATCAAAAGGGAAAATCTCTCGGGTTTTGCTCTGGCTTTGCCGTGCCCATTCCACAGTCCCAGAGCCAACAGGGCCTGTGTGGAGCTCCAGCAGCAGTTCCAGCTAGACAGCCACACAGGGCAGGCACAGAAAGCTGCTCCCTGCAAGGGGCACAGCACAGAAAGCCCCAAGCACAGGCTCTCAACCCCTGGGCACAGGGACTTGTGCAGAGCAACATCATCAGGGCAGCTCTCCATGAGCACAGAGGCTCCCTGACTCCCACCAGAGCAGCATTCCAACCCCTCAGGGAGGCTCTGCACACCCCCTGCAGCTCCCTCACCTCCACGCAGGTCTCAATCTCCGAGAACTGGTTCATGATGGGCAGGATGACCTCCATGGAGCTGCCCACCTGCAGGTCGGACTTGTTTCCCACTAAAATAATGGGGATTCTAGGAAAGACACAGAGCACAAGTGAGGCCACCCCTCTCTTGGTCCCAGCACTGTCCCAGCCTTTGGTGCTCCCATGGGCAGGCCAAGGAGGCCCCAACCCTCCTCTGCAAGGTCCAGAGCAGCTTTCCTGCCTCCCACAGCTGGGAGCATCCATCTGCAGAAACAGACTGCCTGATCCTGCTTACGCTTTCACCCAGGAACAATATGTTCAGGAGCCTTTAATCCAGCACAGCAGCCTTCCACCTAAGGGATCCACACACAGCCCGAAGCTCCTGTGCTCCCCGATTCCCCTGGCAGCCTCCCCTCCCTGTCTGGCTGAGAAGAGATCAAGAGGGGAGAAGGATCCCTCCTCAGTGACCCCCTGCCTCAACTGGATGTCTGGTGGAGAAAAGTGCTCTAAGTGGTCTGGCCACAAACCACAACCCTGGAATGGTTTGGGTGGGGAGGGACCTTAAAGTTTATCCTGTCCCACCCCCTGCCATGGGCAGGGACACCTCCATTAGATGAGGTCCAACCTGGCCTGGATCAAACCACAAAGCTGGTTTGCTCTCAGTACCCTCAGAAGGAGGTGAGGGTGGCGGGCACCCCACAGCCCCCAGAATCCCCCAATTCTGCGCCCACAGATCACGCCTCACACAGTACCTGGATCCCTTTTCAAGTCCTCCATTCACCATGGGGATCCACTTTGTGCGAATCTGGAAGGTGAGCAGAGGGAAAGGGCTGTCAGCACAGCCTGGGGAGGGACAGGCAGCTCCCAGGCAGGCAGAACAGGGCCCTGCAGCCATCTGCTCCCCGGCATTCCCTCACACCAGCAGGCAGAGCCGGCCCAGGGACGCTGGATGCCAGCACCAGGGTGCAACAAGCCTACTGTCCTGTTGTGAGAGAGCAAGCTTGGGCAGGGCTCAGCCTCTGCTTGCAGGGCTCTCAGACCCAAAATCCCTCACGGGGCTGGGGGCCATCAGCAGGTGCCCACCCCACAGGGCAGCATGGAAACCCCAGCGCTGGGAACCCCCTCTGGCCACGCTGGGGACCCGTTACCTTGTCGATCGTGGCCTCCTTGGTGACATCGTACACCACACAGACCACGTTGGCCTGCAAGAGAAGCAGGAGAAGGTGGTGAAGGGGTCCCTGCCACACTCATGGCAGCCGGGAATGGCAGCAGGGAACGCCAGGGCAGCCGGGAATGCCGGCTGGGCTGCCAGGGAAACGCGGCGGCCGAGCGCACGTGAGCGCGGACACGTACACAGCCCCCGACTGGGCCGCCCGCAGCACGAGCCCACGAGCTGCTGGGAGCAGCTCCTCTGCCTCGGGAGCTGCTGCTCCCACTGCCTGCCGGCCTGGATCCCCCTCCCACACCCACCGTGTCCCAGCCCTCCTCCCCTCCCAACCCCGCGCAGACGGGGCTGGCACTGAGGCTTTATCGGAAGCAGACAGGAGGGATCACTGGTCCTTTCAGGAGAGAGTTCAATGCTAATCCCGAGGACACACAAGGGTTTAGGCAGGATTTCTTGGAGCCATTTAAAGCCTCTGTGTACTCCTGCTGTCTGGGTGGAGAGAGCAGGACCCCCGTGCCCACCTCCTTGGCCGTTAGCCACTGGGGTTGGGAGATTAAATAGCTTTGCTCACGTGAGAGAGAGAGTTTTATTATCCATAATTAAAAGGTCCTCATGTCTGCAGAGTCAAGGCTAATCCCAGGGCAAAGAGCAGCTGGGTCCACCCCCGGCCAGACAACTCAATTATTCCTCCACAGCTGCTCCGAGGGCTCCCTCATCCCTCCCTGCCCAGCGCTCGCCAGGGGCTCCAGCTCCCAAATTAACTCCTCTGTGCCACCGCTTCATCAGGCAGCCACAGGGATCCAATGCAGGGAGCAGGGGTCTTGCCCAAACCCAGCAACTGCTTCTCCCTCTTAAGAGTCCCTGGGAAACATCCCGAGGCTGAGAGCACAACATCTGCTCCGCAGCTTCCCGTGGGCAGCGAGCTGCCCCCCTGCTCTCCTGCTGGAGGCTCCCCGGAGGGCTCCGACCCGCCACACACAGCAGCTTACAAGACAGAGCAGGATTAAACAAGGCTCTAAACAAACCAAGAGCATTAATCCGTGGATAACCAACTGCCTGTGCCTCTCTGGGTGGCTAACGGGGAGGGGAGGGGAGGGGAGCAGCCACGTGTCCCTCAGGGACCGCAGCCTGCTGTCCCCAGCCCGGTCAGCCCTGCTCACCTTGGCGATCTCCTCCTGCAGCTCCTCCTCCGTCTGCTCCGACTCTGGAAGGGGAGTGAAGCCATCACCACCTGCCCAGGCAGGGGCAGCCCTTCCCTATCCCCTCAGGCACGCAGGGAAAGGGAGAAGCCAGACAGGACAGGGCCCTACCTGAGTAGTCCACTATGTGCGTGGGGACCTTCTCAGGGGTGACATCGGCCGGGATCGTGATCTCCTCCGCCCGGGGGGGCACCTGCAAAGCCAGCACACCCCGTCCAGCCACAGGCAGCCAGGAGGACAGGTGACAAGGGACTTCAGATCCCAATGTGGCCACTGCCAGGGCGGGATGAGCTGTGGATCACGGATAGCTCTTGGCCCACCAGGCTGCAGCAGCCCCCTGCACTCCAGCTCTAGCACAGGCAGTGTCCTCAAGGTGGAAACTTCCACCTGCCTCCCTCACACGCAGCTCCTGATCCCCCTGGAGATAAGCCCTGGGCACTCCCTGGGTTCCTCTGGGAGCAGCTCTGAGCTGGCTGGGCTGGGCTGGGAGCAAGGGAAGGGGTGCAGGGCTGGTTCCCCCAAACCCCTGAGCCGATGCTGCCCAGCACACCATGGCAGGCACCGGCTGCTCATGGGCAGTGGGACAAACATCTGATGGCACAGGGAAGATGTGCCTGGACAGACTGATCCCATGTCCCTGTGCAGCTGTCAAGGGGCACAGGCGTGCTGGCTGCTGCTGCTGCTCACAGCTGGCCTGGCTCTGAGCACCAAACCCATCAGGGAATGTGGCCTGGCCCCTTCCAAGGGCGCTGCGGTGGTGACAGAAACCCCCAGCAGCAGCAAGGGGGGCCCTGGGAGGTACGAACACCCTCCTCAGGGCAGAGAGAGCCGCAGGTCAGCATCAGAGCACAAACTGAGGAAAACACCGCCTCAGCTGGAGCTCCGTGTGGTCCTCACTGACCTCACCTGAACCAGCGCCGTGGCTGTCACAGCCCCAGGGGCTGCGAGCACCTCCCAGCCAGCCCCATCTCCAGCCGGGGACACTGGGGACAGAGCTGTCCCACCCAGCCAGGGGGCCCGGGGCGGGGCTGTGCGCGTCCCCTCCCCACTCACCTCTTCAGGAAACTCCTCTCCCACCAGAGCCATGATCAGGGACGTCTTCCCCACCTGGGCTAGGAAATAAAGGGAGGACGTTGACATTGGCACCGGCACGGCACAGCTTGAGGGGGACAGCGGCAGGTGGGAGCCACGGTCGGAGCCGGGGCTGCTGACAGTGACACCCCGGGGCTCGGGGCCACGGGCGGGCCTGGTGGCTCCCCTGGTCCTGCCAGTGACGGGGGGCCCACCTGGCCCCCCGCCCGCCCTCGCCCCTCCCTTGCAGAAGAACCTTC
>VXBT01007654.1:20739-52179 GCA_013400235.1 Oriolus oriolus
TGCAGCCGCAGCAGCCGGTCTGGGGAAAGGAGCGGCTCAGGGCCGGGCCAGGCGGCTCTGACTGACCCCGCTCACCCTCCAGACCCGCTCCTTGCGGCTTGTCCCTGCCACCACTGCCCTCCCCTGTCACTCACAGCCTTTCTCCATCTCTAGTCCCTGCCAGAAGCACCACTCGTGGTCACCCCCTGCCCCCTTTCCATGTCTTGTTCTAGCCAGAAACACCATTCCCAGCCACCCTCAGACCATTTCCATGTCATTTCCCAGGCAGGAGCACCATTCCCAGTCACCTTCAAGCCCACTCCCTGTTTTGTCCTTGCCAGAAGCACCACTCCCCCTCACCCTCAGACTCTCTCCATGTCTTTTCCCAGCCAGAAGCCCTGTTCCCAGTCACCCCCAGACCCTCTCCCCATGTCTTTTCCCAGCCAGAAGCACCATTCCCAATCACTCCCCAGGCTCTCTTCCTGCTGCAAGTTGTGTCACTGAGCTGAGTGACACAGCACAGGCGGATCCAAACTGCTCCAGGAGCGAGGTGCCCGTGCCCGAGCAGGGTCCTGCCTGTCCCCACGCTGTGGGAAGGTCCCTGCTGCCTCAGAGGCTGCAGCTCACACAGAGACAGAGACAGCCCAGAACCCCGGGAAGCCATTCCAGTGACAAACCCTGCCCACGGACAAGCAGGATTGAGCTCATGCATCTCCTTTCTGACCCACGAGTCTCCTGGAGGTTTCTCCTTGCCCTGGACCGCAGCTCCCAGGTTTGAGGACGTGTCTCTTGTTTCAAGAGACCCTTGTTTCCCCTCTGGCAGAAGAAGGAGGGGCCCAGGCCCCCCCAGCACTCACCACCGAAGCCGATGGCCATGAAAGGTGCGGCTGGGGACAGGCTGAGGGATGTGGCAAAGGCTGGCAGGGGGATCTTCCTGAGCACCTGCAGTCCAGCAAGAGAAACAGCGACAGCTCAGAGGGGGAAGGCAGCGCCCACAGCTGTAAAGCCACAGCCCTAAGGAGAGTAATGGGGAGGTGGAGGGTGCCCGGCTCAGAAAGCTGCCCCAGGCACCCAGGAGACAATGGGGAGAGTGTCAATGCTCCTGGAAGCAGCCGCCTTCCGCTCCGCTGGGATCAGGGACTGGCTGCCTGCCTGCCTGCCTGCCTGCAGCCTGAGGAAGGGGCAGGGCTCTGCTGCTCACCTGGGCCGGACTCCAGAGTTTCCAAGATGAAAATCTGTTCCCTGTGCAGCTGCCCGAGCCCACCCCACCCCTGAGACCGAGGGTAACACACAGGGCAGCGCTGCCAGCCCCCACTGCCCGTGCCAGGGGACAGGTACCTGTTTCTTCCTCAGGCTGTAGAACAAAGCTTCCTTCTGCATCCCAAAGCCCACGTAGACCAGGACACCGTGTTCCCAAGGGCAGAACGCAGCCAGGCTGGGCGGGAGGCTGTCGAGACCCTGGTGAGGGAAACCAAAGGCAACAAAACTGAGGCTGGATTCTCTTATTTCTACCAGTGGGAGATAAAAGGAGAGCACTGAGAGACACCAGGGCTGTGTTTGAGCAGTGGGACATTAGTATGGTGGAGGCTGCTTCCTCCCTCTTGCATTCCCATCTCAGACAGGCTCAGGGAAAGCAAGGAACAACCACACCCTGCCATGGAAACTTGAAGCAAATGGTTTAGTGTTGTAGGAGCAGGTCACATGAGGGTCCAACAGGTTGAATTCCCACTGAGATATTACTGCTGCATGGGCTTGAAGCTGGGAATTGGTTGCGGATCAGTTCAACACAAGAAAACAGGGCCCAGAAGGCAGATCTCGATGCATGCAAGATCAAATCTTCACACTGCAGGGAGAGCTGTAGTGAGTTTCTTTCCAGAGGAAATCCATCTTTTTTGAAAGAAATATTGACAGAACCCAGCTGCTGCATGGACCCAGGCTGAGGCACTGCCTCTTGCCCCCCAAAAACACCCAGCTCCCTTCTGCCTGCCAGGACCAGGGACCATCTCCATCCTCTCCAACACAGATCCTCCTGCTTTTCTAGCAGGTGTCCTGCTGCCCAAACCCTACCCCTGGGCTGGAGCCAGAGGCTTCTGCCAAGCAGCAGGGACACACAGGGCTGAGTAGTTGGCTCTGGGAAGCTCGGAATATTCACGCTCCTCGGGAGTGTCAGAATTAGCAGCACGCTCATAATTAGCTCTCCCTCCTGCACACCGTGCTCACTGCTGCCTGGGCTCTGCTTTGCAGGGCTGTCAGCTCTTTGCAGGTGCAGTTTAGGGCTCCTCATGCTTACAAGCCAGTGCTCCAGGGCAGCCTGGCACTGCTGCAGTTTCTCTGCACACCCAAGAAGGAACAGCGCTAACAGAGATGCCTTTCCTAAGCACACCCTCACTCTCTCAGAGCCCTGTGCCTCCCTCCTCCATCTCTGCTGGTGTCCAGCCTCGTACCAGGAGCAGGCAGGGCCTGGCAGGTGCCACGCTCACCTCGGGGCCAGCAGGAGCTGGGAAGCTGAGCCAGTCGAGGAGCTCACACTTGTCCTGGAGCCAGTCGGAGCCCCAGACGCTGACCCGGCGGTCGGAGCTGGTGGCCAGCCAGAGCTCGCCTCCTTCCACCCCCAGGTCGTGGTACTGTGGAGCACAAACACACCCCTGTCGCTCTGGGGGCACAGAGCCTTTGAAGGAAGGGGACAGGAAAGAGTGGGACAGGAGCTCATGGGAACATGGGGCTTGTGTTTAAGGGATCAAAGCCAGGATTAACCTCTGTTTGTGGCTGCCCCATCCCTGGCAGTGCCCAAAGCCAGGCTGGACAGTTGCTTGGAGCAACTTGGGATAGTGGGAGGTGTCCCTGCCCAAGGCAGGGGGCTGGAAATGGATGATTTTTAATCCATTTGACCAAACCCTGGTCTGAACGACACAGTTCTCTTCCCTGGGACCCCCTCTGGATCTGCACATCTCCTGGGGGAGTTGTTTCCAATACCATGTGTCCCCTAACAACGTCCTTCACCCAAAATCAAGGAGGATTTCCTCAGTCTCAAATTACCAAGAAACACAGCCTTGCACTGTGCATGATCTTAAAGCCTGAGAGCTTAGGGAAAATTATTCCCATTTCTGCTGTGCAAAGGAAAAAACGCTCCATGAAGAGGAGGACAAAGGAGGTGGTGAAACCACCCCAGTGCTGCACAGCCAAGTGTTCCCAGCTCCCCAGAGGAATGGTAGAGGCTGCCAAAGAGCCTTTTTGGGGGGCATAGGGGCTGCGAGCTCACAGCCTGGGCTGCTCCCGAGGGGTGCTGCTCTCCAAGAGCCTGTGGCACCGGTTCGTGTCACACCTGTGTACAGGGTGTCAGCAACTGCCACCAAAGGTCCCCCTGCAGGCACAGCCTCACTCAGGCTGCACCTGCAACACGTGGAGCTTCATTCCACCAAATATATCCCTGGAAAAACTGATCAGAAGCTGCTGGAGGGGATGGAGGAAGATTTCCAAAGAGGAAAAGCAAGGAACACCAAAGCACGCTGCTTCCCCGAGCTGTGCAGTGACACGTGGGGACTGTGTCACTCCTGAGGTCTCACCTGCTTCCTGGTGCACTGCAGAACGGTGATGGGGGAGCCCTTGTGGTCAGCCAGGACATGGATGGTCATTCCAGTGCGAGGGCTGCTGACAGCCACTATGCCATCCTTGCCCCCCGATAAGATCATTTCCCCTGTTGGCAGGGGAGAGGAAAGAATGGGACACTTCTTGCAGGAGGAGAAACAGGCCAGAGGAGAAAGGTCCAAGATTATGGGATTGTGTGTCCTGAAGCAATGTGAAAGGCTGGGAACATCCCAGTCAAGGGCTGGGTATGATAAGGTGTCTCAGAGACACCCATTAAAGCTCCACACTGAAGAAGAGCCAAAAGAAGGTAGATCATAACCAAAAGATCCAAGTTGCACCAGGGAAGTTGTACCCAAAGCCCTTGGGCACCTCCTGTGTCCCACCTACCACGTGCTCAGCTGGCAGAGGCACCAGAGCTCACTGAGACAAGTTCTGTGGCTCTCCCTGGCCCTGGGGTTTTGGGCAGGTGGCCAGGACACAGAGCAGCTGGAGGTCAGGGTAAACCCAGGCAGCACCAAGCCATGTTCCCCGAGGCCACATGTCCCCAGTGTCACCTCGGGCAGCCTCACCATCGGTGGAGTAGGCAACTGCTGTCAGTGCAGCAGCGTGGGGGTGCATTTTCAGCTCCATCTCTGTCCTGGAAACGCTGAACACACGGACAGTGCCATCACTGTACCCTGCCACCACGTGCTGGCTCTCCACAGGACAAGGCCACAGCCCAATGGGACGAGGCTTCCAGGCCAGGCACTGGCAGCTCTGCAAGGAAATCAGCCGAGAGCCGGTGACACGGGGGACGCTTCCCTGTGCCAAGAGGAAGGGATTGATGTGCCACAAACACTTACCTGGTTGAGCACCTGGAACTGCACCACCAGCTCCGTGCTGCCCAGAGCCCAGATCCTCACGCTGCCGTCCTCCCCGCACGTGGCACAGTGACTCTCGTCGGGACTGAAGCACACCTCGGTCACCTGCTCCGAGGAAAAGGCAGAGAATGGGGGTTCTGTGGGTGCCACAGCCCAGAGCTCATCAGCTCCCCTGCCCCTTCATCCCCCAGGATTCTGCTCATGGGAGACACCAGACGAGATGGAGCATAAAGGAAGGTGCAGTGCTTTGGTTTTGGGCTAACAGGACGAGAGGAAATGGCCTCAAGTTGCACCAGGGAAGATTTAGATTGAATATTAGGAAGAATTTCTTCACAGAAAAGGTTGTAAAGCACTGGCACAGGCTGCCCAGGGCAGTGGTGGAGTCACCACACCCAAGAGTGTGGTGACTCTTGGGTCACCAAAAAATGTGTGGATGTGGCACTTGGGGACATGGTTTAATGGTGAACGTGGTGGTGGTGCTGGGTTGGCACTTGGACTTGATGATCTTAAAGGTCTTTTCCAACCTTACCAATCATGGGAAACAATAAACCCAAACCCAAAGGCAGGACCAGGCAAGCTGCCATAAAATACCTTCTCTCCTACCACTCCAACCTTTTTTTCTGTAGCAGAAGGATACCCTGAAAGCAACAGCAAAATTCCAAGCGGGCCCAGCCCCTCTGACCTTGTTCTTGTGGCCGCTGATGAGCCGGATGCTGGTGCTCTCCACCCAGTTGATGTACCACAGGGTCCCTGCCGTGGTGCCCACAATGCCCATCTCCAGCGAGTCGTCAAAGGCTGCGCTCACAATCGTCCCATCCAGGGTGATCTCGTGCTCCAGCAGGACTGAGCCAGACCTGGAGGAAGGCAGGGTGGCAGAAGGGCTGCCTCAGGCGCTGGAACAGCCACTCTGCCTGCTTCAAATCCAACTTTCTCGTGAGCCCAGTTCAATGAGGGGCTCCTGTCCATGGAACAGTGACTGAGAGAGCTGGGGTTGTTCAGCCTGGGAGACTTCAGAGCCCCTTCCAGGGCCGCAAGGGGCTCCAGAAGAGCTGGAGAGGGACTGGGGACAAGAGCCTGGAGTGGCAGGACAAGGGGGAATGGCTTCCCACTGCCACAGAGCAGGGATGGATGGGATACTGGGAAGGAATTGTTCCCTGGGAGGGTGGGGAGGCCCTGGCACAGGGTGCCCAGAGAAGCTGTGGCTGCCCCTGGATCCCTGGCAGTGCCCAAGGCCAGGCTGGACGGGGCTTGGAGCAGCCTGGGACAGTGGGAGGTGTCCCTGCCCGTGGCAGGGATGGTTGGAATGGGACGTCTTGAAGGTTCCTTCCTGTTGCCTTGATTTTCACAGTTCTTCAATGTTTTTAATTCTGTAGATAGAGTTCTCACGCACTTTCTGTAAACATAAGCCATGTTTTGCTAACCGTGCCTGGATGTTTTCATCCTTTCTCCTAAGGCGGAGAAGTTTGATGGATTTCTCCTTTGACCGATGTGGTTGAGGGGTGGTAATTTCACCCTCCAATCCATGGGGTTTTCTAAAAGTGTATAAAATAAAGAAGTGGGCCCTTCAGCCCAGGCTCTTGGCTGCTTGATCCTAATACTGGCCTGCATGTGTGTTCCTTCGTGTCCACGTGCGACACCTTCCCACCCAAACCATTCCACGATTCTGTGATTTGCACTTCAACCGTCTTTTTATAGGAAAGAAAGAAAATAGGGGATGCAACAGCATGAGAGAAGAAACAAAAGCAATGTATTTTCCCTAATTCTCTTAAAGGAATTCCTACAAACTTCAGGCATGATCAACACCCACTTCCGCTATTAAGAGGGTTCAGCGACCTGTGGCAAAAATTCAGTCAAAAGATCCAGACAGAAAGAATCAGCAGTCACGAGATGGAGAGGAAAAGCTAAGGATGAGGAGCAGCAGGAGCAGCGTGGTTGCACGTGGTGTCTGTGTGTGAAAAGCCACCTCTCAGACAGGTCCTGGGGGCTGCCAGGTGAGGGGCCATGAGCTCCTACCTGGCCTCGGGCCCTTTCAGCCTCAGCTCCTGCACGGTGGCCACGGACCACAGGCGGATGCGCTTCGTGTTGCTGCCGCTCACCAGCCGCTTGTGCTGACACACCAGCACACCTGGGCATGAAGGGCACCAGTCAGCCTCCACTGCTCCCAGCCACCATTCCAAGGGTGCTCCTGGCAACCATTTGGGCAGGAAGGTGGGAGGGTTCTACAGCCCAACACTGTTTTACAGACTGGAGGTCTGGAGGTGCTTTGGCACAGGGTGCCCAGAGCAGTGGTGAAGTCACCACTCTTGAAAGATTCAAACAGTTTGTGGATGTGGTGCTCAGGGACACGGTTTCATGGTGGACCTGATAATCTTAGAGACCTTTTCCAACCTTAATGACTCTATGATTCAGTGAACCCCCCAGGAAACCCAGGACCCTGAGGAAACCCAGGTCACAGATTCATTGCCACCCCACACATCTTGCATCCAACACTGCAAAAGGGGTTTTCCGAGCACAGCTGAAATGGGAAGTCTGTAAGCTCGTGCCTTCTTTCCCAACAAGTTCTCTGTTACAGCCCTGACGCTGCACCCACCGATCTCGCCCTCGTCAGCCTCCCACGTCATGAAGCAGGAATTGGTCTCAGTGTCCCACACACAGATCTGGCCCGAGTTGGTCCCACTGTAAAGGAGAGCGTCAGCACCGTAACAGAGAGACGTCAGCTCCACCAGCCCCAGCACATCCGGGGCAGGGGCTCGATGAACCTGCCAAAGCACAAGAACCAGGAACGTCAAAGGGAATGAACGTGCTCAGATGCATCAGGAGGAAAAACCATCCTCCTCCCCTCAATTCCTGCAGTTCATGCCTCAGATACAACCAAAAGCTGTTTGTGCACAGTCAACATCACCTCGCTGAGAGAAATCGTCAGCTCTCACAGAGCCCTCACCAGGGGCTTGGAAAATAAGTCAGAGATGCTGAAAATAAATCTTGAAAGGTAAAAGGAAGGCTTACCTTGAGTCTGACAGCAGCTCCCTGCTGCTCCAACAGCCAGAACATCACAGCTCCCCTCCCCACACAGGCCAGGTCTTGGTGAGAGATAGGGCTAAAAGCCACATCATGGAGAGGCTCCGAGACACGAGTGGACAGCATGAGCTCATAGGTGTGGGTGCTCCACAGAGCCATGGTCTGGTCACTGTAGTCCCCTAGGGAGAACAGGAAAGACAGGAGGAAGAATTCTGCTGCCTCAGGATGCTCACAAGCAGCCACACAGCACACACACATCAGCCGTGTCACTCCCTCATCCAGCTGTTGGGAGACAACAGTCCCAAACACCTTTCCAGGCATGGACACAACTCCTTTTGTGCTCAGCACAAGCTGCACGACACGACAGATGCTTGTCCAAGTTGAGGACAGACAGAACTGGCCCAGCACTTCACACTGGAGGTTGTAGCAAACCTGTCCTGGCAGCGGAATCACTTGGAGCAGCCAGGGCTGGGATTGCAGCAGGCAGAGCAGTTTTCCTGCTGTTTCTCCATCCTCAGGAGTCGCTGCAGACCTTGGGGAATGCCCCACACAAACCCTCCAGTGACACTGGGCACTCAGGGCTAGCCCTGTCTTGACAAAGAACAGGATGTCACCTTTGCCAAGGTCCCAGCTGAGGTGGGAGCTGACCTCGATGGGAGCCACCACAGCTGGGTGGGAGCAGAAGGCATTGGCCTCAGTGATGGCACAGTTCCCAAGCTTCCAGGGAGCTCAGGAGGACAGTGCTCTCCTGCTGCCTTTCCCAGGTTCCACAAGCTCTGTGGAGACTTTCAGCTTTTCCCTCCCCTGCAGCCCAGACCGGAGCTGGAGGAGGAGAGCTCCTCTCCCACACTGCTCCCTGAAGAGCACAAAGCTCCCTTTCTCTCTCTGCTTTTCTTTCCACAGGCAGCCTCACCAGCCCAGAGCGAGCATACTGCCTGCCCCAAAGGTCCCCTCTCATGCAAAACAAGAGCTTCCTAATTGCATGTTGTCCTTTAAATGTCCCCTGCCTGAACAAAACAGACAGCTTGAGCGTCCATCCTGTGCTGGCATGGCTGCCTGGCAGGAGGCTCACAGTTGGGAGCCTGGCTACTTCTGTCCAAGTCCATCTAGGCAGCAATAACAAGTCCAGAAGAAGGCTTTTCCCTTTGCACACTATAAATAGTAACCACAAACCATTTACAGGGGGTTTAAGAAGCACCAGCGAGTCAGGAGAAGAAAGCTGTAAGCGCTGCATTCCCTGCTGTCCCAAGGATACCACGGAACAGCTTCCTACCCACGAGCCTGCTGCACATCTGGCAGGTATTTGGTGCTCACAGCACCTTGCTGCCATGAGCTGTCTGCTCTGGGGTGCACCCTTGCACCCACAGCTGCTGGTACAGGAGCACTCACCGATGGTGACAAGGAATCTGTCATCCCAGGAGAACGCCATGGCTTGGACTTGTGTCTCATGGTGGAACAGCTCTGCTGTGCAGGCCCCATCCTGGGTGCTCCAGATGCAGATCTGACAGTGGGAGTCTCCATCCTTCTTCCCCGAGGCAGAGGCAAGAACCTAAGAGAACAATGTGTAAGTAATTAGAGAGCACTCATTAAGGGTTTTTTCAGTGCCACATTAAAGCGATGTGGTTGGCAAATGGAGAATGCTGGGAGAAACAACCATTCAGCTGATGGCAGGAGGGAAAGGCAGCATCACCCAGAGGAAGAGAACAGCCTTTACAGAATCACTGAGGTTGGAAAAGATCTCCAGGATCATTGAGTCCAACCTATGCCTGATGTCCACCTTGTCCCCAGCCCAGAGCACTGACTGCCACGTCCAGGCCTTCCTTGGACACCTCCAGGGATGGGGACTTCACCACTCCTGGGCAGCCCCTGCCAAGGCCTGGCCACTCTTTCCATTAAGAAATTTTTCCTGATGTTCAGCCTGAACCTCCCCTGGCACAACTTGAAGCCATTCCCTCTCCTCCTGTCCCTGTTCCCTGGGAGCAGAGCCCGACCCCTCCCCGGCTGCCCCCTCCTGTCAGGGAGTTGTGGAGAGCCACAGGGTCCCTCCTGAGCCTCCTCTTCTCCAGGCTGAGCCCTTCCCAGCTCCTCATCAGACTTGTGCTCCAGTCCCTTCCCCGGCTCCACTCCCTTCTCTGGACGCTCTCCAGCCCACACCGAGCCAGCACAACAGACAGCCGACTCCAAAATTACCTCCATAGCCTCCAGGCAGAAGGAGGAACAGACTAATGGGATTTTAGGCTGTGGCATTCCAAAGTGACAGGGACAAGCCCTGGCCTGGGGCAGCAGTGGCCTCTCCTACCTGGGCATCGTGGCTGAGGGCGAGTGTGGAGATCTCCTCGGCGTGGCCCAGCCAGTGGTTCTGGGACCCTGAGTGCAGGTCTTCAACCACGATGACGCAGCCACAGGAGTAGGCGAAGAAGCCTGGCAGAGGAGGGGGAGGAGAGGGGATGTTTTCATGGAAAGGCTGCACATCCAGCCCCCACCACAGCCCACGTGGAAAGTTCTATGATTCATTAATACGTAAAAGCTGACTCTTTGACGCAGCTCAGCAGCAGCAGGTTGGGAGCGGGGTGAAATCTCACTTTCCCTAACCTGAGTAAAGCAGAGCTGCTGGGCATCATTCCAGCTGGAGAAAGGAGGCAGGATGGGCTTTGTGAGCTTCCCTCCTGCTCTGTCCACTCAACACCTGGAGCCTGAGTCTGCCCCACCAACTAAAGGTTGCCAACAGCAAAGAGCTACTGGATTTCACCAACACAAAGAACCCCCTGTGTTCAAGCAAAGATCCCAACCCAACAGCCAGAAGATCATAACTTCACTCAGTACATAGAATAGAATCACACATGGGCTGGGTTGGAAGGGACCTTCAAGCTCATCTTGTTCCCCCTGCCACGGGCAGGGACACCCTCCACTATCCCAGGTTGCTCCAAGCCCCGTCCAATCCGGCCTTGGACACTTCCAGGGATCCAGGGGCAGCCACAGCTTCTCCGGCAGCACATCCCACCACTCCAGAGCATTCCCAGTGTACCTGTATCCGGGTTCCACACCATATTCCCTCTGCCGTTCCCATTGTAGCCGATCACTGCTTTCAGCTTCAGGGCCTCACTGCCCGCTGGAGGAGATGAGAAACTCTGCAAGAGAAACAGATGCTGGCTTAAAATAAGCTCTGGAAGAATGGTCTGGTCAGATGCATCAACACCCACAGAGGAAGAAGTGAGTGTCCTCAAACACACATCCCACACAGATCCATGCCAATGCTCGCACAATTCCACAACGGAAGAGACAAACAACATTCCCTAACAAAAGAGACACTGCCCCAGCACAGCCAGGCACAGATGCTTTCAGATGGGGCACAAAACAGGCTGGCAGCAAGCACCCAGCCGAGGAGCAGCTGCTAATCCCGCTGGGAAAGAGTTCCATGGGCTTGGCTGACTTGGGATGCAGATATTTCAAGAGGAAGAGAACTGGGGGGGGAAAATGCTGCCAGGTGGAGGGACAGAGGAGAGGACTGGGGGTGAAATCTGGCTGTAGCTGTTCTCCCAGCACTAGCAGCAGAGCTTAGGGAAAGGCTGAGTTAAGTTTCTGTTTTATTCCTGCTGTGTTTGTTAACAGAGCAGGAGCTGTGCCGTGTCTCTCCTCACTACGCTCCATGGATTTGCCTTCCCCAGCCTGCTCTGCCAACGCAGCTGCTCGCAAATATGGGAGCACAATGAATCACTCCATTGCTCACTCGTCTTTCACTCTCAATAGCACATGCCATTTCCACTCCTTTTGAATAAAAATGTATGCAGATTTGGGCAACACAAAAAGAGTTGAGCACAACTCACTTTTTACTAGTCTGGGAAGAGTTACATGTAGAGGAGAACAGGGAATTAATGTTAGGATTTCTCACTGAACATCAGCCCAGGGGTATATTTCCCAAATTGCTTTCCAGCAGAGAACAAAATGGAAACAATTTGGAAAATCCACCTACCCCAGCCCCAAAATGCCTGTTTCTCCACCTGGTAACCAGCACAACTCTCACCTGGGGGAGCACTGATGCCTTGAAGCGAGGAGTGAAATGCCGGTAGGAATCCGGGCGGATGGAACACTGGGACTTGGGAGTTCTGGTGCCTTTCCTGGGTTCTGCCACACAAAGCAGAAGATGGTACCTATGGGATGCTGCTCCTGGGAATGGTTTGGGAGCAGCACCCCGGCTGTGGCTTGCTGACATTCAGGTGCTGTGCACGTGTGAGGCAAGAGCCAGACTGCAGTGTCACATGTGGAATATCCCGAGTGGGAAGGGACCCACAAGGATCATCCAGCCCAGCCCCTGGCCCTGCACAGACACCCCAACAATCCCACCCTGGGCATCCCTGGCAGTGGTGTCCAAACACCCCTGGAGCTCTGGCAGCCTCGGGGCCGTGCCCATTCCCTGGAGAGCCTGGGCAGTGCCCGGGCACTCTTTTCCTAATATCCATTAAAACCTCTCCTGACACAGCTCCAGCTGTTCCCTTGGGTCCTGTCACTGGTCACAGAGAGCAGAGCTTGAAGCTGTCCCTTGTGAGGAAGCTGCAGACCCCAGTGAGCTCAACAACATCAACAACAAGACAAAACGAAATAAAAACAAAAAACCTATCCTGAGTGGGAAGGGAGCCACAAAGATCATTGATTCCAACTCCCAGCCCTGCACAGACACCCCAACAATCCCACCCTGTCCCTGAGAGCGTTATCCAAGCACTCCTGGAGCTCTGGCAGCCTTGGGGCCGTGCCCATTCCCTGGGGAGCCTGGGCAGTGCCCAGCACCCTCTGGGGGAAGAACTTTTCCCTGATCTCCAGCCTGACCCTCCCCTGGAACAGCTCCAGCCATTCCCTGGGTCAGTTCCTTTCCCACTCAGCCACACCACACTGCAAACAGCCTAAGGACACCCACGCCTCGTGCTCTGGGCACCCCTGTGAAACCCCCAAGCCCCACAGCTCCAGGGCTGTAATAGGAGCATCAGAGGCAGTTTTATCCTGAGGCTTTCCAACAAGTCCTGCCGGGCTGAGCGCTGGCAGCTGCCTGCTGCTGGCAGGTCGCCACGCACCGCTGCAGCTCCGAGGCTGTGCAGCTATTAATAGAGGCACTGGGAGCTTTAATTGCAGCTGGATTTAATGGGACGTGCCACTCAGAGATGATACTGGCTCCAGGCTGAAGGCAGGCTTCTGGTGTGCCCAGAAGCAGCAGCAGGGAAAGAGCCAGAAAAACGAGCAGTTTTAGGGATCAGTGTGAGCTTCCCTCAATGCTGACTTCCCTGGGAAGGTCATGCCCAAGGGAAAACTCCTGAGGAACACGTTCACGTCACAGCTCCGAGCACCTGTCTGGGTCTCTCTGCACCGTAATAATGATCTTCCTTTGTTTTGGGGGGGATGGACCAAGGTGCCATGCAGGCCTGCAGCTCTGTACAAGCTGGCAATACCCCTGATTTACCATTTGCTGCTTCTTCAGGAGACCTCAGGCTCTCCTGCCTCGCTTTGGGCCTCACAACAAGCTCCTCCTCACTCCCGTCTGATTCCACCACAAGGACTGAGGCATCTTTGTGCCTGTTTGCCACCATCCTGCTGCTGCCTGGCAGATCTTCTTCCTCCTCCTCGTCAGACTCAGAGAAAATATCTGCAGGGAAAAATCAGTGGGAAGATGGAGCCATCCAGGTCCTTCAGGACCACTTCACGTGTGCCTGACCCCACAACTTCTGGCAGTGTCGTTCCCCTGCTCTGTGGAACTGTCCAGCTGTTAGGGTGGAGGGCAGAGCAGGCAATTCCTGTCAGGAATTACCAAGAAGGTGTTTAGCTCAGTCAGAGAAGCTGTGCCAGCAGCTCAGTACGTGGAGGAGAGCAGAGGATAAAAAGGTGCTGAACCCCAGCACCTCTGGGCCTTGCCCAGCTTAGGGGAAGGAACTGCACACTGGTCTGTCAGTCTGCCAGAAGGGATCACAGGTAGGGATGGCTCCAAGGATGCTGCTGAAGTAGGCAAGTTCTTCCTAAAATGAGGTTTATTTTCCCCTTTCCTGCAAGCAGCTCCTCTTACTTTGAAATCCTGCCTGGTGGACAGAGCTGATATCCAAACATGGTGGGGTGGACAGCAATGGAAGAGGCACTGTCTGCCGAGGGGTCTCAGAGACATCCTTGGGCTTCTCAGAGCCGCTGTCTGGGAAAGGAAAAGCAAAAGGAAAAGGCTTGGGGTCACTTCCTTCACCCCATGCTCCTCTCATCCTCCTGGATGGTGACACCTCCAAGCTCAGCTTTCCAGCTTCCATAGAAACCACTTCTCTGTCTTTTAAGAAAGAGAGGGACAGAGAGAGAAGGACAATGAGGAAGAAAGAAGACAGAGGAGATGGAGGCAGAGAAAGACAGAAGGCAAAAGTTGAAAACCTACCAGAAAGCCCAGAGTGGCTCTGCTCAGAACATCCCCACCTAGGCAGACTGAGAGGTGCCAATTAATTTGAGATTGTCCTTCAGGGCTAATTAGCTGGTTTGCCCCCAACTACATGACTCCCTCAGGGAAGGAACCATCCCCCCAAATCCCTACTTTCTGGAAAAGCTGCCAGCACAACTTGTGGGAAGAGGCAAACTCACCTGACCTCAGCGGCAGAGTGGACGCGGGGGAACAAGGCCTGGGAAGGGGAGGAGATTGGAGTCACACAGGGATTGGGGCAGGGAAAGGGGACACAGGGAAGGCACTGCCCAGCACCATCACCTGGCTGGAGATGGCCCGACTGGAGGTGGAGCTAGGAAATCCCAGAGGAAGATGGCATCCCCGACGCTGATGACGTGCTGCTGGTCCGGGGTGAAGGCGACCTGGCGCACGGGCTCCGAGTGGCCGATGAACACCTGGGAGAGATCACGCCTTGGATCCCACACCCCCACCTGTCCCACCAGGATGGGCTTCCTCCCCTCCCTGCCCTGCCCAGCCAGGGCCCACAGGCCTCAGCAGAAGGTCCACAAGAGGATCCATCACACCCACAGTGCTCACACCTGGGGGCCGATCAACCTGGAGCCAACCTCCAACACACTCATTTGGGGAAGGAAGCAAAAGCTGAAGAGTCCAAAGTCTTATCCTGCCTCTAAAGCCCTCAGTGAACCATTTTGCTCTCCACGTGGCCCTATCCCTAACACAGAGCTATCACCTACCTCTGTCCTTTGCAGAGGGTCTCGCTGGGGTGCTCGGGCAGCCCCAGCCCACGCCCACTGCCAGGCATTGTGACAGTGTGGGAACAGGGCTGCATTTCTCTGCTGGGCAAACTGTGACTGGGGACACTGGGCCAAGTCACACAGAGGCCATTTGCTGCTCCCTTCTCCAGGGATTCAGCAATGCAACACCCCCTCTTCCCTCCCGGTGTGGGCAGTACCTGGAAGTTGATGTTGAGGCGCATGCGATAGTCCCACACTTTGATGACCTTGTCACCAGCAGTGAGCAGGTAGTGGCCATCCCTGCTCAGGGCCAGGGAGGAACAGGTCAGCTTGTGCACAGGAGACACCTGAGGACAAGAAATGGCACCAGCAGCCTTAGCTGAGCTGGTTCATGTCCTTATTTACACTTCAGCAAGAGAACAGCAGGGTGACAGTGTGGAAAACAAGGACAAGCTCAGGCTCACCCCGAGCACACCGGGATAGCTGCAGGCTTCCCACTTGTGTTTCTTTGAAGCCTGTGAGCTCCAGGAGGAGTTTTTCTCTCATTTAGCCTCCCACAGAGACATGAAGCGCCCAGCCCCCACAGGAGACCTCGTGGATGAATTTCAGTGCCCTTCCTACCTCTCGCACCAGTCGTCCGGTTTTTGCATCGAGCACAAGGATTTTATTGGAAGAAGTGGCGACCAGGAGCTCGCCTTGAGGCACAGGACCAAAGCAGACCTTCACTGCAGAGTCCAAGACGGTGCTGTGCAAGTCGAGGGTGCTGATGTCCACCCTCAGCAGCTGTGGAACAAGGAGCCACTGAACAAACACTGCAGGAGCCTCAGGATTGCTCCCGTGCTCCCAATGTGAGGCTGTGGAACCCCCTGGACCCTTCCCTTCCCACTTAATGAGGGGCTGCAGGTCTAGGCAATGCCTGGAGAGCAGCTCACAGAGAGAGGTGAGAGCTGACAGTCTCCACAGCACCTCTCCAAATTATCCTTCTGGAGGGGAAAGAAGCCAGAGGAGAAAAAACCTTGAGTCTGTCATTTCTGTCTCACAGAAGGGAAAACAGGGAGCTCACATGGGGCTGGTGGGTGCCCCACTCCCTGATCCACCTCCCCTGGATGCTGCCTGTGGAATTTCCAGGGGCCACCCCTGTCCCCAGGAGCGAGGGGAGTCTGCTGGGTACCTCATCGAGTGAGCAGGCCTCCATCACCGTCACGACGTACTTGGAGGGCCCCACGAAGGCCAGCAGGCGACTGTCCCCACTGACCACCAGAGTGTCCACGCCAATCCCGGCATCCCGGGCCACCACATTGCCTGGGGGACACAGCAAGAGAGTGAGGAGGAGCAAAGCCCACTGTGATGGTGCTGCTGAGCAGCAGCTGGAGCTTCTCCTGCCTCTGAGCCTGAGAAAAAAGCAGCCTGTACTGTGGGAGATGCTACATATTTTACTGACACACCCAGAGCGTGCAGTGAACCACCTCAAAACCAAGGCTGAGATGCACAGCTTGTTGCCTGAGTGAACATGCAGCGTTCTCAAGGAGAGCAGAACAAAGTCAAAGGGATAAAATTGATTTTTGGGCTTATTTTTTAACATTACAAGAGGCTGTGATGAGGAGCCCTCTCAGATCTCGGCTGCAGCCTGGGTGTCTGAACCCAGAGCAGAATGAGGTCAGTGCTGAACACCACCACACTGATGTCAGTCCAGAGGGCACAGAGACCCAGAGGTCTAAAAATCACAGAAATTACAGCAATTCTCTGTATTTATTCCACAACCATAATTCCACTGTTCTGTCCCTGGAACGTGACCAGGCAGCAAACACAGTTTCAGAGCAGAGTCACCACGTGAAGGTCCAGCTGCAGCACTGACACCAAACTTGGGTGATTTTGGACAAATTTCCTGATCTCTCCAACCCCTGTTCCTTCTCCTGCACACTTCCTGAGGCAGGTTCCTCCTCTTCGTGCAATATTGCACTGTATAAAAATCTGAGTTCCCTTTCCCTGCCCAAGCTTGTGCTGTCACAACTCATTCCCAAAGTGTACATTAAATGTGACACTAATTTTTCCAAACTGCCTTGCCCGTGCTCTGCCTCCAGCTCTCCACCAGCTCCATTCACCAGCACGGAGCAGCTCTGCTGCAGGCAGGATTAGGGCAACAATCCACTTTAAACCAATTAAATTGCACATGCACAGAATGGAAAGAGTCAGGGCTTGGGCATGAATAAATCTCTGTGACTCCAGCACATTCATGAAATCATGACACCAGCAGGATGGGAGGTTTGAACCAGGACAGGCAGGGAAGTGCTGGCAGTCACTGGGGCTTGCTCACACGGAAGGTACAAACAGAAATCACAGAATCATTAAGGTTGGAAAAGCCCTCTGAGATCATCAAGTCCACTAAAACACGTCCCCAGGTGCCACATGAACTTATCTTTTGAATCCCTGCAGGGATGGGGACCCCAGCACTGCCCTGGGCAGCTGTGCCAGTGCCTGACCACCCTTTCCATGAAGAAATTTCCCCAATAACCAACCCAAACCTCCCCTGGCCCAGCCTGAGGCCCTTCCCTCTCCTCCTGTCCCTGTTCCCTGGCAGCAGAGCACGACCTCTCCTGGCTGCCCCCTCCTGTCAGGGAGTTGTGCAGAGCCACAAGGGCCCCCCTGAGCCTCCTTTTCTCCAGGCTGAGCCCCTTTCCCAGCTCCCTCAGCTGTTCCTGGTGCTCCAGCCCCTTCCCCAGCTCCATTCCCTTCCCTGCACACGCTCCAGCCCCTCCAGGTCTGTCTTGTGAGGGGCCCAGAACTGACCCCAGGACTGGAGGTGCCTCAGCAGTGCCCAGGGCAAGGGGAAATGACAAAGCTCACAGGGCTCATTGGGAAATATCTCCCCGAGCAGGCTGAGTCTGGGTTGGCTCTGATGTCAGGATGTCTGCGCTAACAAAAAAAAAGGGCAACCCCAACCCCAGAGTCTTACCCAGGACTCTCAGGACTTGGGTTTTCCGTGCCACAAAGCTGTACAGAGCCAGAGTTCCCTGCAAGCAGGAGCTGAACATCAAATTGCCATCTGGAGAGAAGGTCAGCCCGGCGATGGCGGTGCGGTGCTGCCTGAAAGAGGGCAGAAAATGTGGAAAAAGGGAAGAGAAAAAGGAATCACAGACAGAGGGAACAGTGGTGGTATCGAGTGTAACATGGTGAAGAACCAAGAGAATAAATTCACCAGGAACAGAGCAGGGCCCCATTGTGCTCACCCCTGTGGCATCCCAGGACAACCAACACTCCAGCTCGTCGGAAAGCTGAGCAACAAGCGCAGCGCTCCAGCCTGGATGGAAACTGCTCCCTCTCCCTTTGGAGCATCCTCCAAATCCCACACTGGGGCTCACAAGGGCTCCCTGCCCAGCTGCTCTCTAGGACAAGCTCTTTCCTACTGCTGTCCACTGGGAAGTCACAAACATGGCTTTCACCGCTTGGGCTTTCACCACCAGGAGCCTCGGCACAGCGGGATCTGCCCCAAACTCACCCAGCTGGGACCTGAGGCTTGTCAAGCTCCAGTTATCACCAGGACACCCAGTGCAGCTCCCACCTCACTCACTTGTGCTCCAGCAGGAGGTCAGAGCCAGCCAGGCTGAAGGTCCGCACCACCCCGCTGTCGAAGCCGCAGGCCAGGATCTTCCAGGCGGGGTGGAAGGCCACGGTACACGGAGTTTCCTCTGCAGCTGAAAAGTCATAGAGCTGCAGGGAAGAGACACCACGGGCATGAAGCTGGAGAGAACTGGAGCTGCAGCTGGACCCAGCAACTGGTCAGCCTCGCAGCTCCACCACGAGCACGTCGCTGCTGCTGCCTGCACGGGTCCAAAGCCCAGGGAAATCCTGGGTCTTTGGGCATTTAGGTAAAGCCCCTGGGTGTCATGGCTTGTGCTAAAAAGCAATATTCAAAAGATGGAGGAAAAGGAAATAGTTTTGTCTAACAACACCTCAGAACTCTGTACTTCCAAAGGGTCTCTTGCCCACGGTACCGCTCATGATTCAGGGAGGGCTCTTGAACGGTGCAGCTTTGATAATTGGACCAAACACAGACCACGGAGACTCTTAATGAACATGAGACACCTCCTGCCTCTTGTGTCACCCACCTGCTGCATGGAGGTGAGGTCCCACACTCGGATGGTGTTGTCCTGGGACACTGTTGCTATCAGCTTCCACCTCCCCTCCACCGAGAACCCCAGCACGGAGTCCTTGTGGGAGCGCATCAGGGTGTTGTAGTCCCGGGCCTGGATATCCAGGTAGCCCAGATTCCCAGTAGCTGTCGTGGACAGGACTTTGTGGCTGTCTGGGCTGATGCAGACAGAACTCACTGGAGCCTCGTGCTCTGGGGGAAGACACAGGAGTCAACAAATCCTCTGGGAACGGAGCAGCTGGAATACAGCTACAGATCCACATTTAGGAAAGCAAAGCCCACAGGAATGAGCAGCCCACGACCTGGAGACTGAGCACTTGCAGGTGTGAGTTTGGTGACAGATTAGAGAGATTCCTAACGCCCTTCCTAATGTCCCTGGGCTCTGCTGTAATGGTGATTGTTTCAAAAACAATCAAGGACTGCTCGACTTCTCCCCTAATTTGTCACAGACAGACGAGCCGTGGCTACAAGGGCACAGAAATCAAGATGGAAAGTCTGTTCTGTCCCAGGAGATCCCGCCTTTCCCCTGTGAGTTACAAGAATAAACACGAATAATTGCCACTGGAGACTTCCAAGGCAGTCAGCCCTGGAGACAGCACACACAGCACATGCCCTCACTGATGAGGATTGCTGTGGGAGCTGTGGCAGTGCAGCTCTGGATGTGCAGCGGGGGATGTGGAGCTCGGAAGCACCACTCCCACCTCCACCCACCTGCCTCTAAGACAGCAGCTGAGAAGTCCAGTGGCCACAGCCTCACGTAGCCATCCTCTGATCCCGTGGCACAGAAGGTCAAGGACATGCTGATACTGTTTATAGCGATCCCAGGGCCTGGAAACCCAAAAAAACCACCACCTCCTTATACAGATGGAACAAAACTCAACCTGAGAGGGGGCCCACCCCAGAGCTGAGTCTGGTAGTCCACCCACAGCCAGCTGGAGCCTGAGGAGGAGGCAGCAACCCCACAGTGACTGACAGAACAGGCTGAAGGGTCTTGGCCAGCCCTTCTCAGGGCTCAAAACTCCTCTTTTCCACTGTGAAACTCTTGCCATGCACAGAAAATTCCTACACCTGCCGTATTTTTGCCTCAGACAGGATCCTGTAGCAAATATCCCAGATTAACTGCCTGAGGTACAAACCCTTTCATTTCCATGTCCCAAACCCTCTCTGCAGAAGGGAGATACAGATCCACAAACTGGCAGCTTTTGATTCATAGAATCTTTAAGGCTGGAAAACCTCACTGAGTCCAACCCTTATCCCACCACCAACCCACGTCCCCAAGTGCCACATCCACAGGCTTTTTGAACATTTCCAAGGATAGAATGGGGAGTTTGCTCCAATGCCTTATCACACTTTCAGTGAAGAAATTTCCCCCAATATCCAACCTAAATTCAGGTATAAAGGCCGCAAGTCAGAGCCAGGAGGAACCAAGGATTTTGTTTCATCCCCCCTTGGGCCCTTTCTTGCCCATGAAGTGAGAACTGCAGTTACACACCTCTCAAAGGCCACGTTACAGATTAATTAGCTCAATTTGGCAGAGCAAACTATGCACTAAGTTTTAAGATATCAGAGCAATCACACTTGAAAGTGAATTCTTCCCGCTGTTCAAGTTAATGGAAGAGCTGAAAGTTGGTCTGCTTAATGTACAGCAACAAAGATTCCCCAAACGCTCTGCACACCAGCTGAATAATGAAAAAATCCCCAAATTCATCTTTTTCCTTGGTCTTAGCTCTTTTTCTATCTCTCCATTAAGCCTCCCATCAGCAAATGAAGACCTTGTTTGATGTTTCTAAAAGTAGTGTTTCTCTGAAAGTGCAATCAGCATTTAAAATGCTAAAATCTTTCTTAAAACGATACTTTGCTGTACTAAGGAAGATTATTTGCAGTCCTTAAGAGGCAAATAGCAATGATCTAATCAACCCCAAAATAATCCTTCAGCAGTAGGTAAAGGGCTGGTTGGTTTGAGCAGAGAGCTGATTTCTGACCCTGATGGTGGTGGAGGTGGTCCCTGGTTGGTTTTACCTCCCTCCCTGCCTGCTCCTGCTCCCACCTGAGCCATTCCCTGCCTGCTCCTGCTCCCACCTGAGCCATTCCCTGCCTGCTCCTGCTCCCACTTGAGCCATTCCCTGCCTGCTCCTGCTCCCACCTGAGCTGCTCCCTGCCTGCTCCTGCCCGTCCCCCCGGGGCTGTGCAGGCAGCAGGCGCCGTGCACTCCTCACACAGACGTTCTTGTAGTCCACTTCCAGCACGTGGCCACTCCTGCTGCACACAAAGCTGTAAAAAAAAAACCAGGAGAGAGAGTTGCTTTTAGTAAAATCCAGCCTGGTTTACCAGTTCAGCTGGTTTGTGTAAAGCAATCCTGGCTCACAGTAATGTAAGAGGCCAACGAGGTGTCCCAGTGTTCCATGTGCTACCCCACACATATCCAAGGAAGTCAGAGTTTCCTATTTGGTTTACTGACCCTTTGGAACAGAAATTAGCAAAAGAGCTAAAAGCTTGCCATAAACTCCAGAAAGGAGCCTCCCCCTGCCACAGCCTGGATGAGCTGACAGCTCTGCCTTTGTGGGACTATGCATGCTGGCAACCGAGGTCTGGCTTTGATGATTAAAATAAAACAACAAAGTGTGTGCCTGCATGCAAGAGGATGTGTACCAGGCTCCTCCTGCTGCCCCAGGAACCCAACAGGAAGTTCAGGTGGGGACACAGTCACTAAATATGGCAGAACAGCAGCATGGCAAGAGGAAAGAGGCTGCTCTGCAAGCAACCAAATCCCTTCTGGGAGGTGACAGCGGGGAGAGGCTCTCCCAGCTCCAGCAGACAGCTGTATTTTGAGGGAGAGCCCCAGCAAAGCGCCGTGGTCGAGGGGGAAGGTGAACGCTAAGCAGGGAGAGCCACAGAGCTCCCTCCTGCCAGGCTGGCCAGGCCGGGTGACAGTGACAGTGACAGTGCCAGTCCCTTACAGCGCGCAGTCCTGCGGCTCCTGCTGGGGCCCGGGCCCCTCCTCGAAGGCCAGGTCGGTGAAGTCCAGCGAGTGGTACTCGCCCAGGTTGACGGGACACGAGCGCAGGGCTCCGCTCCGCACGCGCCACAGCCTGACGTTGTCCCGGCCACACGACACCATCCTGTCCCAGGAGACACGGCCTGAGCACCCGGCACGGCTCCCCAGGGCCCTGGGGGAAGGGCCACTGACAGCAAGGACTGAGAACAGGAATGGCAACCTGCAGCACCACAGTTCCCCCCGGCCATGCCAGAGTTATGGAATAAAAGTGGTTTGGGGTGAAGGGACATTAAAGCTCATCTCATCCCGCCCCCTGCCATGGGCAGGGACACCTCCCACTATCCCAGGCTGCTCCAAGCCCTGTCCAACCTGGCCTTGGGCACTGCCAGGGATCCAGGGACAGCCACAGCTTCTCTGGGCACCCTGTGCCAGGGCCTCCCCACCCTCCCAGGGAACAATTCCTTCCCAATATCTAAGAATCAATGCTTTTGATTGCTTTTCTTGGCACACTACCTGGTATCGTCAAAGAAAGCAATCTTCATGGCCTGGATGTCCACATCTGTGTGTGCTTTGGCCAGCACAGCCACGCCTCCACCACGGGTCACCTGAGCAGTGTTCCACACCACCACCATCTGAAGCAAGAAAATGTGATGGGAGAGCTGCTCAAAACCTTGGCAGCAGAAGAGCTTTTCATCCAGCAGCTGCTCCAGAGCTGGGCATGAAGTATTGATAACAGAGCTGGAGCAGGGAAATAAAACCCATTGCACAGAGGGTTTAGGACAGTCCAACAGCTTTGCAAAGCTTCATGGCAATATCCTTGTCTGCAATCCATAATTAGAGGTTCTAAATCCCAGGGCTGCCTGGCAACAGGACTTAGACTTGGAAAGAGAATCCACAGAGCAGTGGGAACTCTGCCTGCTGGGATAGAGGAGCTGCCCCAGGGCTGAGGGAGTGGGAGGCAGCACGTGTCCACCGCTCCAACGCAGGTCTGTGTGCCCTCAGTGCCCATCAGCAGGGGCAAGACTCAAACCTTCTCCCTAAAGCACAGGGGCCGCTGCCTGAGGAAATGCAGGAGGACGCTCTGCATTCCAGAACAGCGTTAAAACCAAACCCAGCAGTCACCTCAGAGGCTGGCACGGGCTGCGGCACCACCCTGGGAGAGGGGCTCCCCCAGCACCCCCATTCTCCCACCCTGCTTTCACCCCACTGATCCCCCCTCCCCAGCTCCCACAGGGATCACAGAAAGCTGCCACACGCTGGGAATAGCACGGAGCACTGTGTGGTGTTCCCTTCACTTAGTGACGGCACAGCTAATTGCTGATGGTCATCACTAAAGGATGAAAACAGTGGATGAAAAACAGTTCCACTGACAAAACAAAACCCCCAGTCCCACGGAACAAGTTTATTTTTGACTGCTACACGTGGGTTCTGCGTCATTCCCAGCTACAAAAGTGGGTGGCAGCTCCAGTGCCCGGCATCCCTTCCTACAGTGATGCCTGGAGCTGGAAGATTTCACCTCACACCTTGCCCTAAATGCTATTAAAATAAAGATATAATCCCATCACCCTGCCTGGGTCCTAGCTGGGACCACTCCAGGGATAGAACAGCCCCAAAGCACAACCCCAGCAGGTCTCTCCAGCTGCTTCCGAAAGAATTTGTTCGCTTGCAGCTGAGGAACACCCACAAGCATCAGGCAGAGGGAAAGTATTCTCCAGGTAGCTAACGAGAAAGGGATGTCCCCCAAGAACATGTCTAGGAAAGCCCAGAGCAGAGGTTTGCCTGGAAAATAACTACAGAATCTGGGAGAACAGCTCCCTCAGGGAAAGCTCCCAGCCCCAGGGGCAGCTCTCACCGTTTTGCTGTGCCCGTCCTTCCCGACGCCACACAGAACAGCTCCACTGTGGGAAAAGCTGCAAGAAGAGAGACCTGCTGAAAAACCGCTCCTTGTACCCTGAGTTCAGCCCCATGGGGCATAAAATTGTGAGGATGGGGAGACAGCAAGACCTGAAGGGATAAGCTCAGGAGAGAGCTGGCAGCACAGGCAGGCCAGCTGCCAGCAGGTCTCGGTGACAAACACAGGCGGCTGCAATTCGCCCCTGGTTTATCACGCGGGAATAGCCCGGAAAAGCTGCTGCGCCACAATGCCCAACACACCCCTGCCCCCACTGCCACCCACCTGAGGGACACGAGGGACTGCAGGCAGGTTTTGAAGAGGCAGAGGCAGGTTCCCGTGGGGAAGTCCCAGAGGCGCCCCACGCCGCAGGGCCCGGCCTGTGCCGAGGCCAGCAAGGCGCTGCTGCCGCTGAACGCCAGCGCCGACACCTGCGGGGAGCAGCGGCACAGAGGGTCCCGGCGGAGCTGGCACCGCGCTGCAAGGACAGGGCCGCCACCAGGGCTCGCCAGGGTGACGCTCACCTTGTCTGTGTGGCCGAGGAAGAACCTCTGCTCGCCGGTCTTGAGGAGCAGGGCGACGATGACGGCGTGGCAGGGGTACACCACGGCCGTGCTGTCCCGCGTCCACAGCGCCTGCAGCACCGAGACAGGGGGGACACGGCTCCAGAACCGCCCCACAGCCCGGGCACAGAGCTCTTCCCCAGCCCTGGAAGTGTTCAAGGCCGGGTTGGACGGGGTGTGGAACAACCTGGGCTAGTGGGAGGTGGCCTTGGCCATGGCAGTGGGTGGAAGTGGATGGGCTTTAAGGTCCCTTCCTTACTATGGAACAGCAGATCCAAGGAAAACCACATTGCTGGCAGAGCCTTGAACTGACTGAACCAAACCAACCCTTTCTTTACCCCAGCACAGACCACAGACAAGGCCCAGTGTGCCACGGAAACAATCCAAAACACAGCCCTTCCTTTCCAGCCTCCAACAAAGCAGCACCAGTTTTGATGTGTTAAAAAGATGTGAAATTTAGTGAAGGGTCTGGAGCACAAGTCTGATGAGAAGCAGCTGGGGAGGCTCAGCCTGGACCTTCTGCCTCTCCAGAGCTCCCTGACAGGAGGGGGCAGCCAAGTGAGGGTCAGGTTCTGCTCCCAGGAACTGGGACAGGAGGAGAGGGAACAGCCTCAAGTAGGGCCAGGGGAGGTTTAGGTTGGATACTGGGAAAACTTCTTCAAGGGAAGGGTGGTCAGGCAGTGGCACAGCTGCCCCGGGCAGTGCTGGGGTCACCATCCCCAGGGATTTAAAAGCCGTGTGGATGTGGCACCCGGGGACATGGGTCAGTGGTGGGCCTAGGAATCCAGTTGGAACTGATGACCTTAGAGGGCTTTTCATCCAATGATCCTGTCTAAAAGGCCCCATAATTTTGAATTCACCATCCTAACAGCAGAGCAGTTGTGCACAGATGCTCAGGCCCATCCACTTTGGGATCATTTTCCACATCAAGCAGTGCCACCACTCAGTGCTCAGCTGCATTTCACACCTCCAAAACATCCATATCCCAGCCACACAATGACACATCAACTCCCCAGATCATCCAAGCCACTGACCCATTTGGTGCTGCCGCCTCCAAAGCCAATAATCGTTCTCAGCTTCAGGATGGGATCCGGTACAAGCCCCTGGAAAACAAAACCAGACAGCACCATCATGCTTACAGCCAGGCTGGGGTCCTCCCTCCACAGGGCACCCCAGCCCCAGTGCTTGGCTCTCTCTGAAGCACAGAGGCAGCTTTGGGTTTCTCCTGTCAGAAGGCACAGCTTTAAAGCATTTAACGTGGCACAGTCACACCTGGCAGGCAGGAGGAGCTGGGGTTTCTGGGTTAGGCAGCTCTCCCATCTAGCTCCAGTGACGCCCAGAGACCTGGGGCCACTGTGGGAATCCCAGACTGGCTTGGGTTGGAAGGGACCTTGAAGTCCATCCACTTCCACCCCCTTGCCACGGACAGGGACACCTCCCACTAACTCAGGTTGCTCCAAGCTCTGTCCAGTCTGGCCGTGGGCACTGCCAGAGCTGTGCTGCAGGCCGGGGCTCACCTGTGGGATGGCACAAGGGCCAGAGCCCTTCCTGTACACACCTGGGCAAACCTGGGCCTTAAGGTCAGCACATCTGAACACAGGGTCCCTCTTTCAAGGCAAGCAGGGGGCTGGTGGGAAGAGCTGCTAGTCAGAAAGAGGCAGCTTTTGGACTCCGTAGGTTTAACTGCAACTCCAGCACGAACCTTGCGTTCCCTCTCTCACTTCATTAGAAATAAACACCCCAAAGCCACCTCGGGACCCTCCAGAACTTCACACACCTCCTCTGAGCCAGGGACAGCTCGGGTTGTCTGTCCCCGCCTCTGATGAGCAGAGACATGGATGCCACCATCGCTGAGTGGCAGCGGCTGCCCCGTGTCCCCCGCACGGTGCAGCCTCTGCTTCTCCTCCAGCACGGAGTCTCCAGCAGGCACAGCTCTCAGAGGCCCTGGGACTGCCTCAGGGATGCTTTCTGTGATTACAGGACACCGATGTGGCACCTGAGAATGAGGAAAGCCTCAGACAGAGCTCAGTTCTCCTCCCAGTGCCCTCTACCTGCCCGGGGGCAGAGATAGGGAGACACCCACGTCTGTCCCGAGGGCTCTTCACAGCAGCACCAACAAGGAGGAAAAAATGTGAGTGGAGAGCAGCCCTGTGGGTACCTGGCTTGGCCAGGCTGTTAACCAGCCACTCTCCCAGTACTGTCCGTGCACAGTTCATCTCCTCCAGACAGCAAACCAGAGCCTTGTCCAAATGCCCCTGGAGCTCTGGCAGCTTTGGCACCGCTGCCCTGGGGAGGCTGTTCGGTGCCCAGCTACCCTCTGGGGGAAGAAGCTTTACCTAATATCCATTAAAACCTCCCCTTGCCCAGCTCCAGCCGTTCCCTGGGCCCTGTCCCTGTCACAGAGGGCAGAGATGGGAGCTGCCCCCCGGGAGGAGCTGCAGCCCCTGATGAGATCGGACCTCAGTCTCCTTTTCCCCATCTGATCAAACCAAGTGACTGCTGCACCTTGTACTCCTCCCCTCTGGACCCTTCACCATCTTCATGGCCATCCCTGGGGCACCCTCTAATAAGGGAGCTTGTGCTCCTCACTTTCTCCCCCTGCACAGCATGAGGATGGCTTCCCCCAATCCCTCTCCAAACACCCACCACAACACTGGTAAGCCAGTCTGGACACCAGCTCCCACATCACCCCCAGTGGGGAAGGGGAAACCAGGATGAGGGCAGCTGGCTGCAGTCCCAGCAATCCCAGCTCCACGCACTGCTCTGCTCCCTGAGGGCACTGATCACATTCCTTAGTCTCCAGCCCTCACTTCCTGTCTATAATTTGAAGCCACACCGATCTGCTGCCTCCACAGAGACAGGGAGGATGGATGTGTGGAGATTTCGAGGTACTTGGCACATCTCCTGTCTCTGTGCTGCACCACACTGACCGCCCAGGCAGGAACCGCAGGGCTGTGGTCACCAGACCGCGCCCACAGCAGCTGCCAACGACAACGAGCAGCTTCTACACCTTAAATTAAGACAAAGATGCAGGGAAAAGCTCCATGGGAAGCAGGAAGGAAGGAGCTGCAGCCTCCTCCATGGTGCACTTACAGCTTTGGGACTGGTTATGTGATGGACGAGGGACAGGCGGTCACAGACTGCTCTGGAGAGTGTCACCGGCTGGGTCAGCGGGCGGCCGGGCTCCTCCAGGACTCGCTCACCTGGGCAACACAAGGAACAGGTCGAGCTCTTCTGGAAACCCAGGGCATCCACCCAGGGTGGCACAGCCTTGGCTGCTGTCACTCCCACCTGCCACAGGACTTGGGGAGCTCTTCCGGATGCAGTCGTGCGGCACCTTAGACCCCTCAGACGGGAACCTGAGCAGAACCAGAGGATGGCACCGTGTAATTGGGACATTGTAGTGGCACTTGGGAACATCACTGGGTACCTCAGCCTGGCACAGAGGCCTCTTCACCATCTCCTATAAGATCCCCCCTTTTGCCCCACTGTCCCCCAAATACAGGGGGACCAAAGGCAGATGACACCAAGGGTGTATTTGTTAACACCACCTAAATGCCAGAGGTGGGGGGACCAAAAATGCCCCCTCGAGCCCCAGGATGTGTCATTCCTGAAGTGGCACTATCCATGCTGCCTTTCCCCGGGGCGTGGGGAGCTCAGGGAGCTGCAGTGGGATGGGGAACAGCCGTACCTGATGTAGTCATAGAGGGCGTGCCAATTCTCCCCCTTGGGCACGGGGAAGGCCAATTCCCGGGGCATGGGAGCGACCCCGCGGCTGGACAGGTCAGCGAGCCGGGCCTCGGAGAACGTCACACCTGGCAGCACAGGGACACATGCACGGTGAGCTCCGCAGGCCCAGGGAGCTGCCTGAAATCCCATTCCCTGTGGGACACGGGCACAAACCGCTTCCCACCCGAGAAACAAAGATCACAAGCCTGAGGTTTGCAGCAAGCACACCTTGCACAGGAGTATTCCCGTAACTCTCAGCCTCCAAAGAAGAGCCCAGAGCATAAACCCTTGGATTTCAGTTATAAACCCCCAGGCTCAAGATTCCTGTAATTTCTGTTCACTGATTCAGCAGTTTCACATGATTTCTCTTCAGGCTCATAGCCCATTTTCTTATTTTCTCCGTGTATTTTTAAATTTAGGAAAGTGAAACAGGAAAGGTTTCAGGAAAGATACAATAAGTTTCAGGAATTTCAAAGCAGCCCCTGTAACTTCTTCCTCACTGATGCTTCCCAGCAGGCCAGGCAGTTCAGACAGAATTCCAGCATGAAAAAGGAAAGACAGAAAACAAAGGGTTTGACCAAAGTACCTCTGCCACACTGAGCAGGTGGATAAAAAAAGCAGGTTGGAAGATTTTTGACAGCAAAAATGCACAGGCTCTTGCAGCAGATAAAAGCACAAGTCTTGCAGAAGTGAGGCTTGATGACACCTTTCAATTCTACCCCTGAAAAAATTTCTAACCTTAGGAAAATATTTAACTTTGCTCTTTTCATTCACTTTTACAGCTGGAAAATGAGATGATACTTTCCTCCAGAGTTTGGGAGACTGTATTCCATTCCAGATTTCCTTCCAGTGCCTAAAAGGGCTCCAATAGAGGTAGGGAGGGATTTTTGACAAGGGCCTGGAGGGACAGGACAAGGGGGAATGGCTTCCCACTGCCAGAGGGCAGGGATGGATGGGATATTGGGAAGGAATTGTTCCCTGGGAGGGTGGGGAGGCCCTGGCACAGGGTGCCCAGAGAAGCTGTGGCTGCCCCTGGATCCCTGGCAGTGCCCAAGGCCAGGACAGGGCTTGGAGCAGCCTGGGACAGTGGAAGGTGTCCCTGCCCGTGTGAAAACTTAACATTGTACCAAGTATTTTGCCCCTTCTGTTTCTATCATAGAGCACCAGCAGCCCAGCGCTCTGCCAGGGCTGCAAACTCAGCTTTGAACCCCCACGGGCTCCCCACAGGCTGGGCTGGAGTCTCAGGAGCAAACAGAGGGCTCTGGGATCCTCACCTGGCTCAAAGAGCAGGTCGCTGGTGCAGAGGTTTTTCACGAGCAGGTTGGAGCAGAGTTTGACCCCCCTGAGGTGGCTGTACCTGCGGCTCAGGTACAGGGCCAGGATGGAGGGCAGGTCCAGCACCAGGCACGTCCAGCGCGCGTCAGCCGGGGCTGCTCCGGCGGCACCTGCGGAGGGGAGGACAGGTGGGAAAAGGGATGCTGGGAAAGAGGCTACAGACATGGACCATGCCAGATGGGAGACACAAAGGATTTACCAGGCAAGATTCCCACCAGGCCTGTGCCAAGTGGGAGATGGGAGAACATGTCTTGTAGGCTCAGGGGTGGGGAAAGACAGGCACCCACCACCTCCATGGGCTCATGCCTGGCCTGACACTGCACCCCACTGTTTGGGGGAACAGGGATAGGGGACAGCCCAGCCAGGAGCAACAGCTCTGACCTGGCTGCAGAGGGGCTCCTGCTCAGCCCCACATCATAAAATCCTCGAATGGTTTGGGTTGGGAGGGCCAATCTTAAAACCCACCTCACTCCATCCCCCTGCCACGGGCAGGGCCACCTTCCCCTATCCCAGGTTGCTCCATGCCCCATCCCTCCTGGCCTTGCACACTGCCAGGGATAGGGCAGCCACAGCTTCTCTTCAAACGTATCAAGTCAACTTGAGAACTCAGTTTGCTTTCTAACACTTTATTTCGCTGCTGATGTGCCAGCCCAGCCCCAGCACGCAGCTCCTCACCCCGCCGGGCTGTGCCCTCGCTGGCTGCTCCGCAGACGAAGGGGAACTGCAGCCAGGTGGCCGTGGATTTGAACTCCTTGAAGAGGTTGGAGAAGGAGATGCGAACCACCTGGTTATCCTGGCAAGAGACACACACACGGAGCTTTAGTCACCCTGGTGGCTTCGGCAGGGAAGTGCTGCAGAGAAGGCATGTGGCCCTGTCTCACATCCCCTCCACATCCCCGGCCCCCAGTGGAGATGCCACCAGGATGGAAACCATCTCCAGCCCGGGGTGACCCACCAGCAGCAAAGAGCAGCCAAGTCCTGCATCCCCCAAGCCCACCAGCGCCACCCCCAGTCCTTCCATCAGCCACGGTGGCAGTTTAAGAGGCCGCCCTGTGTCGCGGACCTCGGTGGTGACATCCAGGTGCACGAGGAAGTGCTTGCGGGGCAGGGGCCTGAAGAGCAGGTAGAGGTAGCGCCCGGTGAGCCCCAGGGACTGTGTCCCTGCCCGTGGCAGCTGCAGGTAGCTGCTGGCTGGGTTGGAGCCTCGGATCCGGTAGATTGTTCCCTTCAGCCTCGTGTCCTTTGGAAACCGGGGAAAGACGGGGGGTGGGTCAGCACTGCCCACTCTCAGCCAGTGCCCCCCGCCCCGTGGTGCCAGTGCCCCCGTTACCGTGAGGGCGGCCACGTCCCCCTCCTTGGCAGAGCGCTTCCACTCCTCCACACGGAAGTGCTTGAAGATGTTCAGGTAGGGACGCTGCCAGGCTGCCAGCACCAGGATCATCGGGGGGACAGAACCCCGGCCTGAACACCCCCCACTGCCCCCTGTGTGCCCCGAGGTCCCCTGCCCCTTTAGCACCCCACTGTGTGCACGCCCTGAGTCTCCCCAGCCCCAAGTGTCAACCTCGTGATGCAAGCCTGGTGACAACGCCATTACCTCTGTACCCCACTTCCCCCCAGCCCTGGTGACACCCCCAAGCCCCAGTGTCCTGCTAAGAATCCCATTACTCTCCTCCTCTGGCCCCAGGAATGCCCCTGGTACCTCCAAGCCCCAAGTTCTCCGGTCCCAGTGACACCCCCACCACCTCCACACCCGTGACGCCGGTGCTGTCTCTGTGCCCCGAGCACGGTGACAGACCTCGTAACCCCATGTTCCGGGTCCTCCCGCCCCGGTGACACCCCGGTATCTCCATGTTCCAAGCCTCCCTGGCCCTGGTGGCACCCCATTAACTCCATGTGCAGAGCCCCCATGCCCAGTGATGCCCTGGTATCTCTGTGTATGGAGCCCCCCAGATCCAGCGCTGCCCCTGTGCCCGGTGACACCCCCGTTATCCCCATACTCCGAACCCTCCGTGCCCGGTGACTGTGCCCCAAGCCCCTCAGCCCCAGTGATGATCCTGTTACTCCCACGCTCTGATCCCGAACTCCAACCCACCCCAGCACGACTGACATCCCTGTTAGCGCCACACTCCAAACCCTCAAGCCCCCATCTCCCAGTACCCCCGCGCTCCCCCATGCCCGGAGCCCACCCC
>VXBT01007654.1:52849-76568 GCA_013400235.1 Oriolus oriolus
AGCGCGTCGTTGTGCAGGCCGAGCTGCGGGAAAGGGGAGCGCGGTCAGAGCCGGGCTGCCCCGCACGTAAAGCGCCGTTCGGTGGCTCGGCTGCGACACCGACGGGACAGGGATGGACGATCCCGTGGCACAGCCGCGCACCCGGCTCGGAAGGGAGCAGGGTGAGCGGTTCGTGCCGCCCGCAGCCCCGCCCGCCCCGCGGCGCACGGACACGAACCTTGACGGTGTATTTGTAGCACTGCTCTGCCTCCAGCTGCCGCCCGCCCTGCGGCCGCACACAGCACCGGGGAGCAAAGCGTGCGGTGGGTTAGGCAGGAAAAGACCTCTCAGACCATCAAATCCAACCATTCCCTCCGCACTGCCAAGGCCGGCACTGACCCCTGTCCCCAAGTGCCACATCCACACGGCTTTTGAATCCCCCCGGGGATGGGGACCCCAGCACTGCCTGGGGCAGCTGTGCCAGTGCCTGAACACCCTTTCGGTGAAGGAATTTTCCCAATATCCAACCTAAACCTCCCCTGGCACAGGCTGAGGCCGTTCCCTCTCCTCCTGTCCCTGTTCCCTGGGAGCAGAGCCCGACCCCCTCCGGGTGACTCCTCCTGTCAGGGAGTTGTGCAGAGCCACAAGGTCCCCCCTGAGCCTCCTTTTCTCCAGGCTGAGCCCCTTTCCCAGCTCCCTCAGCCGCTCCTGGTGCTCCAGCCCCTTTCCCAGCTCCCTTCCCTTCCCTGGACTCAGCCCCTCACACACTCCAGCCCCTCAGTGTCTGTCTTGTCATGAAGGGGCCCAAAACTGACCCCAGGATTCAGGGTGCCTCAGCAGTGCCCAGCCCCAGGAAAGACATGGGATCTCAGTGAAATGACACTTGTAAGAAGCTCAGCAGGGAGGACGTGCCCCAGGGCACTCAGTGCCTCAGGGTGCTGCTTTTGCCATCCAAACACTCGTTTTCCTCCTCCCCCCTCCAGCCCGATAAACCCCCCCATAAACCCCCACTCCATCAGGCTGGCAGGGGCTGGGCACTCACTTGCAGGCAGATGAGGGCGAGATATCCCCATACTTCAGCGTTGGTGTTATCTAGGGCATTGGCTTCAGAGAGAGCATCTTCTGCTTCCAGCATCTGTCCCATCTTGAGGGAGAGAAGGAGAGGCATGGACAAAGGACAAAGAGCAGGCAGAAAGGGATTCCCAACTGAACAGGCATTGTTCTAACAGCAGAAGAAATCAGTGCAACAGAAGCTCCTAGGAGGGCTGCCCTGATAGAATTGTGGGGGAAAGGATTTAGGGCACAGACAAGGAGTCAGGCTGGAGCAGGAGGTTCCCACTGCTGACCCCCGTGGGATCACTCACTATTTCTAAATTAGCCTCCAGCTGTAAGGAAAGCAGCACGAACCCCTTCACCTCCATGAACGGAGTGATCCAGCTCCATGAGGAAACACGGCTGTGTTCCTGCTCCCTGTTCCTATGCCCTGGGCAGGCAGGCATAGCTAATGCCCAGGCCACCTCCCAGGCCTGATTCCATGGCCTCCCAGGAGGTAAACATTAGGCCAAGGGGGAAATAGAAGTTCAAATTCCTTTCCTAACTGTTTCCTCAGCCAAACTCCCTTGGAGGAACCTGGCAAGGTGTCCCTTGGGGAGATACCACACTGCTGGTGGCTGAGTGTCCTTGGCAGCCCTTCAGAGGTGCTGGATTCCCTTGGACAGAGAAAGCACCAAGATTCCTCCTGCTGACATCCCACTCAGTGCCTTGGTGGTGACATGCAGGTCATGTGCAGGCAGGAACTCGGAGCAGAGCCCGGACTGTTTGCCAGGATACCCTGGGGAAGGAGGTGCTGGCAGGAGCTGGGATGAGGGGGAAGGATGGCTGTTTCCAGAGCAGGGGCTGAAGGTGACACCATCTGGGTGCCACGCTGGGGCTGTCACAGCACACAGGACACGATGGCCTTTGGGAGCACTGACTCCAAGAGTTGCTTTGAACACGGGGATCCTGCAAAAGCCAGCCCTGTGTCCCATGCCACCAGCTGAAGCCCAGAGGACAGGAAGGCAGCTGCACTCACCCTGTAGGAAGCGATGCCCACGCCCAGCCAGGTGAGACAGGAGGCAGAGTTGTCACAGGCGAGCAGGTAGATCTGCTTGGCCTGGCCGTACTGCCAGGAGAGACACAGACACGTTCCCTCTGCATCATCACATCACTCCACGCGCAGGGATTTGCCAAAACACCCCGTTCCCATGGGGCTCAGACACCCACTGTCCCCACTGCTGCTGGGGAAGCCATTTGTTTTGTGGTAACTTCCCCTCCACAGCCCTGCTGGCTCCTCACCTTTTTTTCTTCCAGGTAGATGGAGCCCAGGCGCAGGTAGACAAAGTGTATATCCACAGCATCCTCCACAAAGCTGATGACTCGCTCGTAGCAATCCTTTGCCTTGGCAAAGTCCTTCTTCAGGTAGCCCAGGTGCCCTTTCTGAGCCCAGACATTTGGATTCTGTGCACCAAAAACCAGGAGTGAGACATGGATGGGAGAAACACGTGGGAGAGGGGCTGGGACACCTGCAAGCAGCAGGCAGGAGGAGCTGAGCCGTGTTTAATGGTTTTATCACAACAACTCCCTGTGCAGTGCTGCAGTCTGGGGATAGAGTGGCTGGAAGCTGCCTGGTGGGAAAGGAGGGACCTGGGGGTGCTGGTTGGCAGCGGCTGAAGCAGAGCCAGCTGTGCCCAGGTGGGCAGGAAGGCCAATGGCCCCTGGCCCGTGTCAGCAGCGGCGTGGCCGGCAGGAGCAGGGCAGTGCTTGTGGCCCTGTGCCGGGCACTGGGGAGGCCACAGCTCGAGGGCTGTGTGCAGCTGTGGGCCCTCAGTTCAGGAAGGACATGGAGGGGCTGGAGCGGGTGCAGGGAAGGGAAGGGAGCTGGGGAAGGGACTGGAGCTCCAGGAGAGGCTGAGGGAGCTGGGAAAGGGGCTCAGCCTGGAGAAAAGGAGACTCAGAGGGGACCTTGTGGCTCTGCACAACTCCCTGACAGGAGGGGGCAGCCGGGGGGGGTTGGGCTCTGCTCCCAGGGAACAGGGACAGGACAAGGGGAAACGACCTCAAGTTGTGCCAGGGGAGGTTTAGGTTGGACATTGGGAAAATTCCTTCATGGAAAGGATGGTCAGGCACTGGCACAGCTGCCCAGGGGGGATTTAAAAGCCGTGTGGATGTGGCACTTGGGGACATTGTTTAACTGTGAACATGGTGGTGCTGGGGAATGGTTGGTCTTGATGATCTTAGAGGGCTTTTCCAACCTAAACAATTCCACGATTCTGTGGTATCAGGGCAGGATTTATGCAGAGGGTCAAGGTCAGTGGGCTGCCAGCAGGACACCAGCAATGGGATCCCCCTCCAGCTCCCTGCCCAGTGTCCTGCCTGCACACAGCATTCCCAGGTGTCACCTTCCCCCTGCCTTCCTTTCAACCTGCCTCCCCAAAGCCACCTTCCCTGCAGAGAGCTCAATAGCAACCTTGTTTCTCATGAAACAGAACCCGACTCACCCACCCAGGGAGAGAGGATCAGGACATACCTATTCAAAGAGGAAAGAAAGGCAGATGCTGCAGAGGGAAAGGCAGAGACAGGCTCTGAGATGCTGCCTGCCTGCGCAGGGAGTGACAGGAGGCTGTGAGGATGGGATAACAAAGAGAGCAGTGCTGCAGCCACAGCCTGGTGTGACTGCCCTCCCTGCTGAAATGCTCTGCACTAGCACTGGAATGGTAAAGTGGAAGTGAAGCAGCGGCTCGGGGCTCACACACACCAGGAACGCACGGGAATTACCCCGGGGTCGATCCGAACGGCCTCGCACAGACATTCCTCACATCTGGGGAGGTCTTCCTGCAGCAAGTAGGTCCAGGCCAGTGCCAGGTAGTAGGCACAGGTGGGGCCTCCCTGAAGGCTCAGTAGCTCGTGGGCCAGTGCCTTGTGAACAAACTGGGGAGGAATGGCAGGGGTGGTGGTTAGGGGAGCAGGGACACCAGGGACACCCCAGTAGGACAGGGCAGGAGGGCTGGCTGACACCTGTCTGGCTTCCACAAACAGAAAACACAAAGGAAATTTCTTTTTCTCCTCTTTTGAATGTTGGTCTAGTGGAAGGTGTCCCTGGTCTAGTAGAAGGTGTCCCTGCCCATAGCAGGGGGTTGAAACAAGATGAACTTCCAGTTCCCTTCCAAACCAAACCACTCCATGATTCCATCTAGCTTTAAGCAATTCTTTCTGTCAAATTTAGGCAGGCAGCACAATGTGGCAACCACAGAGATTCCAGAGATGACTTGGTGGGACAGGCACGTTCCACAGTTGATACAAAAATCACTCCAACATACACAAGTGTCTGCATCAAAGGAGTTCAGGCACCTTGGAAGCATCACAATAATGGATCCCATCTCTGAATGCACAGGGAAGAGCACCCTGCACCATTTCTGAGCTGGCTGTTCCCTCTGCACCAGGCAGTGCTGGGCTGTGTGTCCACAGCCAGCATTGTGGGCTCAATATTCTGCCTGGCCACACTTCTGCATCTCTGGGCAGTGGTGGCTTTGCTCCCTCTTGTGCTCGGCCTCTGGAGTGGCCTTGGCTCATTCCCTGAGCCCAAGAAAGGGGCTGGCTGGAGCTCTTTGGGAATAAACCAACCTCCCTTCCCACTCCTCCACTCCCTGTTAAACTGACCCGGACAGCATTGACTTGCATCAGGAATTCCACTGTCTTCATGAAGATGGTGCAGGGAGGTGGCTGAGGTCCTGAAGCAGGACATGATGCTGCAAGAAAATGTGTCTCTGTCAGTCCCAGAGTGGGTTTTTATTTCTGCAGCCTAAGCAGGGTCTGACATCCCAGTGGGGACAGAAAAACCCCTGTAACATGGAGCAAAACCCAGGAGGTGGCAGGGGAGGCTGAAGCAGAGATTAACTCAGCATTTCTTTCTGAAGGGCTTAAATTTTGTAGGAGATCTGAAAAGAAATTATGCTCTTCACCCACTGATTTTCCAGTCCAAACCCAGAGGAAAAAAGGTGGGAATTGATGAATGATGCTTGTCAGAGACAACTCCAGTGAGGCTCCTGCCTCCCCAAACCAACCAGGGGGCTGAGGCACCCAGCACTGCCATCTCCACCACCAGTGGGGCTGTGGAGGAGGCAGATCCCACACCACAGAACCAGAGGGGGTCCCTAGGGACCCCTTCAGAGCTGACATCTCAGGAGGAAGAAGAGGAAGGTGCAGGGTGCAGTGACATGAGGGAGAGAGCTGCATTCACCTGCTGGCTGTCCATCCTGAGATGTGCTGCTCTGAAAATCAGGCTGAACCTGCTTTGCCTGCAGATTTCCTGGCTCAGGAGAGACAACAGGCCTTGACACCATGGGGGCCATGGCTCACTGCTCCCACACTACTCCCCACCATTCCCACAGGACCATCTCCCAGCTCTCCACATCCCCATTCCCAAACCTTCTGGGGCTCCTTGCAGTGCCGTAGCCTCTTCCTTGGATGCCTCACCCTCCACCACCTCTGGCTGTTTGTCAGCTGAGCCATCTGGAATAGTCTCTGGAATGAAACCCCCAACAACCATTAGGTGGAAAGCCATAAACTGCCCAGTTTAGAACATGATTCAACAATAAAAAAATTTAGAGAAGAGAGAAAATATAAAAGATCTATCAGGTTTTTAAAGCTGGGAAGAAATTTCTTTGCAGGTGGCAATACCTGGGGCTGGGGTTCTGAGCACAAGGTTACCATGTGAAGCCAGAAACAGGTATAAATGAGGCAGGATGAGAGGAAACGGCCTCAAGTTGCACCAGAGAGGTCTAGGTTGGATGATAGGAAAAAAATTCATTCACAAAAAGGGTGGTCAGGCATTGGAACAGGCTGGCCAGGGCAGTGGTGGAGTCCCCATCCCTGGAAGTGTTCAAAAGCCGTGTGGGTGTGACACTTGGGGACACGGGTTAGTGGTGAACACAGCAGTGCTGGATTAACAGTTGGACTCAATGATCTTGGAGGTCCTTTCCAACCTTAGGCATGCCATGATTCTATGAATATCCCTTTCCTCATAGTCAGAAGGGACAAAAACCCACATGTGTCACGAGCCTGCCTGCCTGAGGCACTGCAAGAGTGGTGACAACGTTAAAAATAAAGCCAGTCAGCATTTCCTGCAGCCTGGCCAAATATTTGGGACTCAGGACAGACAGTCTCAGCTCAGGCTGGACTCAGAGAGGCTCCAAAGGAAGCCTTGGCCTCAGGGTCACTGCCAACAGCTGGTTTGCCCTTTGGATTGGTGAGGCAGAGCTTTGCGAGCTGTGTTGGGAACTCACAGTGACAGCTTCTGTGGAACTCTGTCCTAGCTCACAGTCCACATCTTCTACCTTTACCCTTTGTACTTCTCCTCTGAAAATTCTCCTCTCCTTCCACTGTTCACCACACAGGTCCAAGCCCCTCCTTGCTGGTGTCAGGGCACCTCCTGGGTTTGCCTGTTACCTGGCTCTGTGCTGGGCTTTTTCCCTTCTGCCTCAGCAGCCTCAAGGATTCTCCTCTCCTCCTCAAGCTGTGCTCGCAGGAGCTTCTTAGCCTCACGGAAGTTCCTTTCTGCCTGTATATAATTATTCTGCAGCTCATAAAACAAACCTGTGGGAGAGACAGAGCAGCATCAGCAGACACCCAAATGAAATAAAATCCTTCCCTTAGCTCTCAGCTTGGAGCAGGGAGAAGAAGATTGGGAGCAGGAACAATACTTGGCTCTACAGGAATACCTTGAGCACCAGACTGGCTTGGTTTTGTACCTGAGAGGGTCCAGGCTATGATGCTGGATGGGTCCAAGCAACAGGCATCCTCAAAGAAAATCTCTGCCTCTTCGTAGCGCTGCAGCCTGACAGCCACAATCCCACAGAGGAGCAGGCTGGGGCAGGGGCAGAGCAGTCAGCCCTGCAGCCCCAGCACTCTCCCCACCCACCCACCAGGAGCACTCAGCACCTTTGGGTGTGCTGGGGGTCCAGACAAAGGGCCTGCTGGAAGCATTCCTGGGCTTTGATGGCATCCTCCTGCAGGAGGCAGAAGGCTCCATAGTCCAGCCAGGACTGGACGTTGCGCTGGTCCCGAGCTATTCTCTACACAACAGAGATCATCACTGGAGTTAGGCCGAGCACGTGCCACGGACTGAGGAGACAGTTCTGGAATGACCATGGCTTCCCTGGCCACACCAGCCCTGATTAGCAGGAATCAAGCCCTTGTCTACCACATGCAAGGGTGTTCCCTAAATGGGATCGTGCTGGAAGCCCACTTCCTCTAAGCCTCCGCCACCTAACACATGTCCTCCAGCTCCAGCTGACACCTCCTAGGGCCCAGTGTCCCCAGAGCTGACCCAGCACATCCCATTTCCCCCGGCCTCGAGGCTGGAGGCCTTGGTAACCTGGCCAGGGAGAGTCTCACATCCTGCAGAGAGCAGCATCTCCCTGGAAAATCCCTCTCATTCAGCCCGAGTATCCCGGTGACGCTCAGCTCCGTCCTCCCTTCGCCACAGTCGGGGCTGGCCGAGCTGGGAGCAGTGGCCCCGCTGTGATGCTGTGCTGTGCCAGCCCACACAGGTGATGGGCAGGAAGGAACTGGGGCTCCCTTACCTGCTTGTAGAACAGAGAGGCCAGTTTGAAGTCCCTGTTGGTTTCAGCTTCACGAGCAAAGAGCCAGAGCTGCTTCGTGGTCGTGAAGGGTACAACGGCAGGAGGAACATCTTCCTTAGACAGGAGCTGGTAGGGAAGGAGACAGAGTTAGCCCTGGGGAAGGAAAGAGTGATTCCTGTGATCCCAGCACGGCAGCAGGTCCCACGCCAGCACTGCACACAGTACAGACCAGTATGGCTGGGGCTGGACACTGGGAAAGGCAAGCTGCTCTGTGGTGGGACATGTTCCCATCATTCCCAGGCACCTCTGCCACACAGGGACAGGGCAATATCAATTTTTACAAAGACATGGAGTGCCAGGACAAGGGGAAATGGCTTCCCACTGGCAGAGGGCAGGGAAGGATGGGATATTTGAAAGGGATTCTTCCCTTGTGAGGGTGGCAGGCCCTGGCACAGGGTGCCCAGAGAAGCTGTGGCTGCCCCTGGATCCCTGGAAGTGCCCAAGGCCAGGTTAGATGGGGCTTAGAGCAGCCTGGGATAGTGGAAGGTGTCCCTGCCCATGGCAGGGGGTGGAATAAGATGATCTTAAAGGTCCCTTCCAACCCAAACCTGCCTGTGATTCTATGATTATTCACAGCATTCCCTAGATCAAGGTGATGACAAACTTCTGTGGGGCCACTCATTGGTGACCCCAGCTCACGCTCTGCCCAGCCACCCTCACCCCGTGCCAGCTCCAGCAGCTTTAGCAGCAGCATCTCACACACATCCCACCATCAGGATTTTGAGCAGTGGGATTCAAACGCACTGGACCCTGCCTCGAGTGTGGCTCACGGTCCACATGGGACAACTCCAGCAGATGAAAGCATGAGCCTGCTTCTGTCTTGAAGGCAAAAGTCCTTCACCTGCCCTGGACCCGCGGTGAAGCCATGGCCCGAGTCACCCAGATCTCCCCGTACCTTGTTGAGGGCAATGTGCATGTGGTCCACGAGGTACACGTAGAGCTCGCTGAGGAACGCCTGCAGCTGCTCCTGGGTCTCAAACGCCGTGGTCTTCAGGTATTTCTCCCTCACAATCTTCACCACAGAATACTGTGGAGACAAGGGATATTGGACAAGGCAGGTTTCCCCTCGTGCCCCCCACCAGCTCTGTAATCAGACAGACACAGAACATATTCATTCTGCCTGAAGCCCCAACTTAGTTTTGAGAAATAAATCCAGCCCACCACTGACAAAAGTAAAAAAAAAAGCAAGCAAGGGGGATTTCCTTTCCCACCTCCCTGACACACCCTTCAGGGACAGCATGTGGATGGCTCATCTCAGCATGGAGAGAGGGTCTCCAGGAAGAGTGTGGCTGAGGCTGAGCAGCTGAGAGGGTGGAACCTCCTTTCCCTGCCAGGGCAGACTGGGAATGTGAGAGCAGCCAGCTTTGCCTTTCTCAGGGTATGAGCATGGGGCAAATGGATGTGACCAGCTCCCATTGACAGAAGTGCTCTCTTGGTGTGGGACCAAAGCAGCTCGGTGCCTGCTCCATTAGAGGGCAATCCTGACCCCTCAGTACCCACTGCAACAGCTCCAGGTGGCAGGAAAGGATTCTGGAGCACCATATCTTCCTGAGTTACCACCATGGGAAAGCAGTTCCTCACTGAGAAACTGTCAGGACAAAACAAGCAGGGAAGCAAAAAGCCCAAAGGAGTCTTCACCTTTAGCTGTTCCTTAAAAGCAAAATATTTCCCAGAGGTACTGAGCTTGTAGTTGAGCCGACGCTTCTGTTTCTCCAGGGTTTCTCGGGCTATCACTTCCTGGTCAGGCAGCTTCTTCCCAAAAAGCTCGTAGTATTCCCTCAGGATGGCAACAGCAACATCGGTGATACGTTTGTGATAATCTTCCACTGCCTAGGAAAGAAATAAATAAATTTCACGAGCCACTTATGCAATCAACCTCGATATGTATTTGATTTGCCACAGCCCACGCCTCCCATTAACTCCACCTGACTCAAGTCTCAATTAGTCTGTCACACATCCTTTCCTGTCCACGCCTGAGGGCTGAGAAAATATCTACAGGTAAACATAAAATCCTTCCTGCTAGGATTTTCCATCACAACCCAGTATTCCAGTCACTGCTATCTCTCCTACAGCAATATAATCAGCTGTGAGTAAAATATATCTAATTTCCTGGGAGCCTTGAAACCCATGGCCAGCCCTCTTCAGCAGAATCTGTAATCTCCATAACCTTGATCCTCAAAAATTCTTGGTGAGCTGAGAAAGGTCAGGGCTGATTCTGTTCAGGTTTGTCTGAGTCTGATGAAGCACAGTGGCTGGTCTGAGGCAAGAAACTGCTGGGACTGCCCAGGATAAATGTAAGGTTCTGGTAGCCTCTTTTCCCAGCATCCCATTTCCTTCCAAACATCCCCCCATGGCTGCCTTCCCTCCCTTTGCTCCATCTCTTCCTCTCTTCCCTTTGAGCGGGATGTGAACACGAGTGATGAGTGGGTTCCCAAGGCACAGTGCTGTGGAGATAACACATGTAGAAGTTTCCTTTTCTGTGCATTTCATAGGATCATAGAACACATTGAATTGGAAGGGATCCACAAGGATCAAGTCCAGCTCCTGGCCCTGCACAGACCCCCCAACAATCCCACCCTGTGCATCCCTGGCAGCGCTGTCCAAACACTCCTGGAGCTCTGGCAGCCTCGGGGCCGTGCCCATTCCCTGGGGAGCCTGGGCAGTGCCCGGGCACTCTTTTCCTAATATCCATTAAAACCTCTCCTGACACAGCTCCAGCTGCTCCCTCGGGTCCTGTCACTGGTCACAGAGAGCAGAGGTTGAAGCTGTCCCTTGTGAGGAAGCTGCAGACCCCAGTGAGCTCTGCCCTCAGTCTCTCTTCTGCAGGCTGAACACTCCAAGTGACCTCACCACTCCTCATATGGCCCTATTCCCTTCTCCACCCTTCACCACCTTTGTCGTCCTCGTCAAACCTCATCCCCATGTTGCTGTGGGCTGAGAATGAAGAGTCTGTTGTGTGAGAGGGATGAGGGCAGGATGGGCTGGCAGAATGGTGGCAAGGCTCTCCCACGTTACCTTCTCGGCTCCTTCCGTCCGGCGGGGCAGCACAGGGCGGGGAGGAACCACCTCCTTGACTCTGTCAACAAGAGAAGAGGAGAGGTCAGCAGATCCACTGCCAGGCATGTTGGCTCGTGTAGTGTGAGGGCTCCAACCTGCCATCATGTCCCTGAGACACCTCACAGGGACCTGGGAGGAAAACTGAAGTCTCAGACCAAGAGTGAACAGGCCCCTACAGCTGATGGTTGCGGCTCATCACGACAGGGTTAAGTTATTGCTAACCCAAACTGCTCTCCTGGAGCAGCAGATCTGCATCTTGGAGCTCCTGGTTCTGCAGAACAGGTGTAAGGAAGGAACTAGCCCGAGGAAAGCTCTGTAGAATTTGGTCACTAAACAGCCCAGGCCACCCTTTAACTGAGATTTTATTACGGTGAAGGTGGCTGAGCACTGGAGCAGGACGCTCTGTGGAGTCTCCTTCCCTGGATATATCCAAAAACCATCAGGACACAGGGTAATATGCTCTGGGGAACCCCACCCAAACATGAACGTTGGACTAGGTGACCTTCAGTGGTTTCTTGCAAACTGAATCATTCTGGGATTCTGGAATTAAAATCCCCAGTGCCAAACCAGCCTTAATTAATTTAAATTCTTTTCAACATTTCCTGCTTGCTGGACACCAGAACACCCTCAGAGCACGATCCAGCCCACCAAGCCAAGGTGCCACAGGCCTCGTTCAGGTGCACACAAGCAGGTGAACAAGGAGGAGTTACACTGAATCCACACACACTGCAGAGGAACAGAAATGTATAAAATAGGCCAGGAAAAGGTCTGTTCCAAGAGGGGTTCAGCCTGTTCCTCCTGGAAGACAGCAGGCAGCAGTGAGGACAACACACATACCTTCAATGCATGGATGATATTTCTGTTTGAGAGAGACATAAACCTGCACCTCTTATACCTTATTAATCTGCTGCATTTTCTATTTTTTTTCATTCCATAAATTAGATGTGTTATGCCTTTCTAACATAACACAGCAGGGCTGCCACTGGACAGGAACTGGAAGTCTCAAAGCAGCTGAGATGAAAGAGCAGCTCTGCAGCAGAACGACATAAAAACTAACATAAAAGCTGACGAATGGGTAGAACATTGTGACAAAACTTCTGGAAAGCTAAAAATGAGAGAATACTCTGGTGAAGCAACAGCAGCACTACCCAGGGTAGTCCATGCTGGTGGCCAGGGCTGCCCAAGCCACTGGACATCACATGCAAGAGGCAAGTGCATGGGGATTAGTGGGAAACAAAGCCCAGACAGGAACACAGACACTGCTGCGCTGCTCTGGTGTCTCTTGTTTTGAGAGGAATGGCAGGGAGATGCCAGCTGGGATGAACAAGTGTTTTCCCAACACACCAGATGCCACGTCTAAAGCAGTCTGGCCAAATCCTCCCCCTGATTCCTGTGGGCTTTGTCTCAAGCTCGCTTTATGGAGTGTTCCAAGGGGGGTTTGCTGTACCAGCCTCTCTCCACGCTGCAGAGAGGAGCTGTCAGCCCCACAGCCCATCCTTACGCACCGTCGGACGCGCTCCTCCCGCAGCCGCTTTGGGACCAAGGGCCTGTCCAGCTTTATCTCCATCACCAGGAATGTTCCTGCCTCGCTGTACTGTGGAGATAAACATTGCTCCCTGGGTCGTGCTGTCTGCAGCCAGTGCTGGCACAATGAAATACTGAGCACACAGCCACAGAGCTCCAAACTGCAGAGATCCAGCTTGTTTTATAACCCGCCCTCAGAATGAGTTACAGCAGCAAAATCCAGCTCAAGAAACCAGGCTAGGGAAAAGGAGAGAGCCCAGACAATCAATCTGCCTGCAGAATGAATGTGCATTCCAGAGGAAGAAGCCAAAATATGAAGGGATGATTTAAATAAATGCCTGACAATTTACAGAGACCTTCTAGCCCAGTGCCAGTCTGCTCTCCGGGTGGACGTCACTGGCAGAACTCTGGGACAGCATCTACGTAAAACATCCCTTGTCCAACTTACTCTTGAGGAATTCAGTTGTGTGAAAGGTGTGAGACACCAGCACAGTGAAGCTCGACAGTCTCTCTTCTCTTTGGAGAGACATAATTACCTGTCCTTCAAGGCTGAGATTTGTGACATTTTCAGATCCTCCAGTGCCATCTGACAACTGGATTTTGGATGGGTTGAGGAACTATTAGGAAAAAGAAAAGATGTCTCTTGTTTCAGACTCAATAAATCTCGTATCTTTGCAAGTTCAGGGTGTGAGATGGTACATTTGTTCAGGCAGCGTGTCCTAAGATTTCAGGATAAGGGAAAGCTGCAGCTTCCTCACAAGGAGCAGCTCCAATCTCTGCTCTCTGTGACCAGTGACAGGACCTGAGGGAACGGCTGGAGCTGTGCCAGGGGTGGATTAGGCTGGATATCAGGGAAAGATTCTGCCCCCAGAGGGTCGTTGGGCACTGTCACAACCCCAAGGCTACCAGAGCTCCAGGAGTGTTTGGACAACGCCGTCAGGCACAGGGTGGGATTGCTGGGGTGTCTGCACAGCCACGAGTTGGACTCGTGTTCCCTGTGGATCCCTTCATGTTGAGGAGATTCTATGATTCTAGGATAATGAGTATCTCTGAGCTGGCTGAGGCAACACAGCATCCATCCCTGGTTCCTGCATGTCCCCACTTCCTGTGACGTGGCAACAGAGCAACCACGGTGCCACGTGCCTCCCTAGGCCTTACCGTTGCACTGGAATCTCTGTCTTCCTTCTGAGCCTTCATGGGAGCAGCCCTGGAAACAGGAGAGGTCCCCAACCCTTCCTTGACCAGACTGAGCCGTGACCTGAGATCCCGGAAAATACTGTGCTGAATTTTGGTCTGAAAAACGGAGGGAACAGAGAGAATCAAGGGACAAAGCAGGCTTCCTCACTCCTTTGCCTTAACCTCTCACATCACAAAACACACTGTCAGGGTCTTAAATGCATTAAGAAGCTTTGTAACCTCATTGTCTCCTCCTAGAGAGAATTCTCTCCTCTCAGCTGCTGGTCTTCCAGGCCAGCTCTGATCCTGTGTAGCTGTGAAGCCTCAGGTTAGACCATGAGACTCAGTGGGGTCTCTCCATTTTCCCTCAAAGAGCTGTGTTTTCACTGAAGACTGGCCCTTGATCCTTGCCTGAGACATGTGGTGAACATGCTGGAACCCAGATCCGAGATCCTGAATTCCTGGTGGGATCCTAGACCTGCTCCACACCTATGGGCTCACCTGGTGATGAGGACTGCTGGATCAATCTGGCTACTCTCACCATGCCTGCTCCACACATTTTTGGGGTCACCACCTGCCTGACAGCATCTCTTGGCTCCCAGCTCATTTTCTGGCGTGGAGCAGCCTCCCTGACACATACCAGGGAATTGCAAGGAAGAGGTTTGTCAGACTGTGTGTTTACACCGTGTTTGACCACCTAGACAGGCTGTTCCCTGCCACACACCCTGGTTACAGGAATCGGGCTAGCAAGAGTTATGGGCATCCTGGGGAGATGATGGAGTGGCTGTAGGGAAACTCCTTAGACCAAAAGGCAACCCAAAGTATCTGGGGAATGAGAAGGACTTCACTTGTGACAGATAAATGGCACAGGACAAGTAGCACCATGCAGCCAAGGGGTCGTTATTCATGGCAGGGAAGCAGAGCCCAGCAGACACACTTGTGCCCAGCCCAGCTCTGCAGCAGTCAGCAGGAGCAGGGAGGCAGGAGAAGGGCTGGAATTCACCCAGCTCCTGCACCTGGACCGCAGCCCCACAGGGAACATGGGTGGTAAAACCAGGCTGTGCATCTGCCCTCCTGAAACAAGCTCAGGTCTGTTCCAGGAGGGACAGACTGTGGGAAAATGGAGATGTAACTGTCACTCTTAGTAACAGAGAGGGAAAAACGTGAAGACAAATAAACCTCGGTGAGCTAGAGCTGAAAGAGCTCCAGTGACAGCTTTTTTGGTGGTTGCCGGGGGTAACGCGATCCTTTTAAAGCCACTGTTTGCTCTTCCCAGCAACACAGCTCCCCTGCCCGTGTTCCAGACCAGGGACAGTGGAACATGCTGGCATAGGAGGGAGTGGAGTGAGATTCAAAGCCTCTCTCAGCCCCCAGACCTGCTCACACCCCCCCAGAAATCCCCTGCCTTGGACAAATCTGCACCTAAAAGCTTGTATCATTATTTTTCTCCATCACCAGAAGGGCATTGAAGGTTCAGATCCAGCTCCAAGTATCACACTGCCTGCTCCCAAATAACCTCTGTCCATGCTGCCTGCTCCCAGACATCTCCCTGCCCACACTGCCTGCTCCCAGACACCCACTGCCCACACTGCCTGCTCCCAAACACCCACTGCCTGCTCCCAAACACCCCCTGCCCACACTGCCTGCTCCCAAACACCCACTGCCCACACTGCCTGCTCCCAAACACCCACTGCCTGCTCCCAAACACCCCCTGCCCACACTGCCTGCTCCCAAACACCCCCTGCCCACACTGCCTGCTCCCAGACACCCACTGCCCACACTGCCTGCTCCCAACCCCTCAGTGTGAGCCCAGCTGCAGAGCTGGAGCAGAGCCTGCTGCTCTCACCTTCTCAAACACCTCGCTGTCCTGGTAGCTAAAGACACGGAAGGCCCCTCGGATCTGCTTCACCCCAGGGCACAGCAAATGCATCATGTTGACATACGCCACGCCATGGAAGGCAATCTGCTTGTCCTCATCTCCCTGGAAACACAGAGCAAGGGACTGAGATCCTGAACAGGCTGTTATTCTCCTTAAGGGAACAAGGTCACCAATCTCATTAAGAAGAGGCCACACAGCAAACTGATGCACCTCATGAGCCAGTGGTTCTGTCACTGGCACGCAGCCGAGACAACCCGGATGAACACACCAGAGTCATTCCATATGTTGAATATTAATTTTATCCCAATCCCCGTGGGGCAGCTTTTCTCTCCAATTCCTGCACTCAGGAGGGTCTTGTTGAGATACAGCTGGAAGATTATCAGCTGTGTGGTTAGTAATCCAGGTGACCCTACTGGAGTTGTGCATCTCAGGTGGGACAGAAACCAAGTGGCTTAGGAGGCTTAGGAGGTGTGGGAGGCCTGGCTAGAAGGATCATCATCAGAGCTGCAAAATCCTGGCACTGGTGAGTGCTGAAAGGGATTTACACCAAGTTCTATGACTTTGCCCTGGAATAGATTAGGAGCTCTCACATAACCAGCTGCCAGGAGCAGAACCATTCTCTTAGGGGCTGTTCCTCTGTTAAACCACCTTGGTTTAGATGCAAAAGCATAACTTACCTACAGCCCGAGAAAGAATGCATGAACTTCTTCAAGGTGTTCCAAAACCCCACTGGCCAAAGCTCAGCTCAGTGAATTACTTTTAATTCTCTTCAAAGCCAGGCTGGATAGGCCTCTGAGCAACCTGGTCTAGTGGGAACTGTCCCTGCCTGTGGCAGAGGTTTGGAAGAGGATGGAGTCTGGGGTCCCTTCCAACCCCTGGTGATTTTAAAAGGCACCCTCTCCCTGTCCCCTTTCCACTGAGCTACCACAGACCATCAGTGAGAGCTGTAAGGAAAAAATACGATCCTGTATCTATTTAACAACCCTATAAAGCTGATGTTTCACAAAGCCTCCAGCTCTCTGACTCACTATGGCTGCTTCAGGGCTGATTTTGGTATCACAAAGGCCTCAAAAGGAAAATGCCTGATAATGCAATGCTACTCTACAAGCCAAACCCCACTTTTACCTTGTCAGGTTTGCTGTTTTTTACCTTGTCAGCTTTGCTGGCTTTCCCTTTGCCACCTGAGGCCATGGACATCTTGCAGAGCTCCACGGGCCAGTAGCGGCACTCGGCAATGCGCTTCTGCAGGCTGGGCACAGAGCAGATGCAGGATGCACTGAGGAGGTGCAGAAACCCAGCTGGAGAGCCCCACCACCCTCCTTTGTGCCCCAGCAGCCCCTCTTGGGTTTTTGCTTCACCCTATTCCCTCAGCAAACACCCTCAGGCCACGGGTACACTGTGATTTGGGGCAGGCTGGGTACATTTTCTCCTCTACCCACTGCTGTGTGCATTTATGGCACAGCCAGCTTTAAAACAACTGTGAGAGCAGCACACTGGGTTTTCTCTCTCCCTTGGTTACTTCAGAAATAAGTAAGAGGGAATGTGATTAACTTTGGTATAAATCCTGAATTGTACAGAGCAAGTGGATCCTGAGCTTGCATTCAATGTGGCCGGTGACTCTGACACCAGCAGGCAGGTGGATGGATGTGTAGGGAAAAGAATTTTAAAAATCAAATGAGACAGAAGGGAGTATTTCCACAAAAGGAGTAATTTGGCTGTGAAATGCACAGCCATGATGCAGCTGAGACCAGAAAATAGCAAGATTCAAAGATAAATGGAACACTCATCCTGATCTTGAGCGTATCTGGAGCTGCTAAAGGCAACACTTATCCGATAAAAAAGTAAATGAAGAGTGCCCACATGGAGTGAAAGGTTTGAACGTATTTGAGATTCAGTAAAAACTTAATTAGCAGCTCAGAGGAGAGCTGTGGAGGCCACTCTGCTCCATGTCTCCTCACCATAACTGCTGTCCCTTCCTTCAAATCATGGAGGGACCAGCCCCCAGCCCCAGCTGCTTGCAGCAGGAGTGGGCATTTGTGGCCAGGACACAACAGCTCCAGGCAATTCATCTTCTCCCAGCACAGCAGAACAAAGCTGCTGCCAGCAGTTCAAGGCAGTTCAAGAGCTGTTCCCTTGCTCAGGTGAACACTTGTGGCCAAGAAACAGCCACAGCAGCCATGGGAGGTGAGGCAGAGCCACGGTTTGACCCCTAAGAGGTCCAAGAGCACCTGCACGTTGCTGCTGCCTGCCTCAGGTCATTCATCTGAGCCTGTTCTGGGGTGGGTCACTCAGGTCCCTTACACGGCCACTGCAGCAGCGTCCAGGTAACAGCGCCTCTCCGTGTCCCACACGATTCTCTTCTTGCTCTCTGCCTCCATCCTGAATTCCCTGTCCTGTGAGGAACAGCGTGCAGTCAAAGCCAGGACAGCAAACTCCACAGGCTGCATTATCCTCAGAAACATCCCCAGGAGAGAATGTGAGTCAGACAGAGGTGTCCATGTGCCCACAGCCAGGCCAGCCCCGCAGAGAGGCCGACAGCCTTTCCTGCAGACACCATCAGCGCTGAGTGCCTGCCTCACAGGAGATAACACAGCTCCCAGCCCAGCAGTGCAGTACGGGTGTTTTCTGGAACCAGACCTGCCACATTCTCCCTTGGGATGTCTCCTGCAGTGAGTCAGCATGTCTGCTGTCCCAGAGGAACCATCTCTGTGCTGGACACTGCACAGTGACCACCCACCTCTCTCTCATATCAAGTCTCTCAGTCCCTGCTGGTTCTCTTCCAAACCTGTCAGTCCTTCCTCACCTCGCTTCTGGTGAGCTCTCCATCCTCATCCTCATAGGGCCCACCAACAATGAAGGAGTCAGGTATGGCCAGAGCACCAGGGGCCAGGATGGCACCGAAGGGCCAGTTTTTGGGCCGGGGCAATGGTTCTTTTTCACCATTAGCCTTCAGGATGCCGTTCTGGAAGAGCAATAGCATGTCCTTCTAGAGAGACACGAGAAACAAAAGGTTTGCAATTTCTAACAGGAGCAGGAGCAAGAGCCAGCTGCTCCAAGCTGGGATAACAAAGCAAAGCAACAGTACAGGGTGCCTGGCTTGGAAAATGCACTCCACCACACGCATACAAAGAACAGGAATAAAAATAAAGAGCCACGTGGAAAAAACCCTGCCAGTTTGAATCCAAATCTTTCCAAACAGACCTTTGTTTGTGTTAAAGAAACACGTCACGCCAGAGAGATTCTGAGCCCTCCCAACAAAGGCTGCTGGCGCACAAGCACGGGAGCTGCGCACCTCACGTGCCTGGACACTTGTTCCATGGGGTGGGAGAACAACACAAAGCCAGCCAAACCCCCTGTCACTGTGCCTGGACCACTCTCACCTCGCCAGCTGCTGGTATTTGCAAGCAAGCCATGTAGTTTTGCTGGGCTTCAATGGTAAAGACCCCAGGGACAGAATAAGCTGCCTCCATTGTGATGCTCAGGAGGTTCCCACTTGAGAACTGGGTGGCAGAGAGCAGGGGCTCTTTGGTGCTCACTATCACTTCAAGGCGACCCTGTGAGACAAGGATAAAGTGGAGCCAGTAAATAGACAATCATGGCTTGCCTGCTCTTAGGAAGAAGCAAGCAGAAACCCAAGGCCAGAATGTATAATGTTATCTTGTGCCTCATCTCTGATGTAAAAGAAAACAGCCCAGCACAGGAAAGGAATTTCAGGACCAATTTGGCTCAATTGTGGTATTTGTTTGTTTAAATCACAGCCTGGCTGAGGTATGGCACATGCCCCAAGGGCCTCATAAAATGAGCCGTGGAGAAAGAGGCAGGGTCTCATGAAAGGAATCACAGAGAAAGAACATCAAGGGTGGAAAATGATGTTTTTCCCGTGGTGATTCAGAGAGCCACAGCTTTGCCTCTGCCCTATCTCCATGCTCTGTGTGGAGAGCCTTTAATTACCTGTCCCAGCCCTGGATGGATGGTGTGTGAGGGAAAACCAGCTGGTCAGCATTTATTACCTGTCCTCCCTAATGAGTGCCCCCCCACCTTGCTCACTGTGAACTCCTCTTAAACACACAGCTGTTAATGGGATATCCACCCCTCCACTTCGCTCCCGGTGCTCGCTGCAGGCAGCCTCAGCAGCAAGATTGGACACATTTTCCCAGCCTCATACTTCATTCCCTGTTTTAGTCACTGGGTACTTTGCAACCTGCTGAATGAATAAGGACCTTGCAGGAAAGGCAGTCAGAGTTTGTACAATAATGGACTCAGACATTTCATCTGCAGAAAGGAAGGCTAATAAAGCTGGGCAGGTGACCCTGCCGCTGCCTTTTTGGGGGTTTTCAGCACTGTGCTTTCCATCTTGATTATTTTTTGCAGAGCAATTGGGTAGCTGCACACATTAACATTTCCCAGCAGGACTTCACCTATCAGAGGGAAGTAGGGACAGACGTCAGAGGGAGCGGGAAAGGCCTCCAAGCCTGTAACATATAGGGCTGTACCACATCCGTGACAAGCCAGGCAGCTGAGTCATGTTCTCCCTCCCATTAAAAAGCAGCAGAGAGCTGAATGAGGAAAGGAACAGTTCCAAATTCCACATACCGTGGCCTCGGGGTGAAGCTTCTCTGATGAGGAGGAAGGCACTGCATGCAAAGGAGCAAAGACCTTCAGTGAGCACACTCCTGGGAAGAAACAGGAATGAGAACAGCCTAAAGTGAGACCCTCTGCAAAGAATCATGGTCATGGAATGATTTGGGTTGGAAGGCACCTTAAAGATCATCTTGTTCCCATGGGCAGGGACACCTTACATGAGACAAAATCATGGTCTAACTCTGAATGCTGAGCTACCCTCTCTCCCCACCAAGTCAGATTTTGCAGAGCTATGAAGGTCACTTTGTCAAAAGGAGATAAGTTGTACTCAGGGGTCCATAAGCAGAGATCAAAAAGCACCAGAGAGCAAGGAGTGGTCATGGAGGATGTGGAATTCAGCATTGTACCTTGCAGCAGAGGCAGAAGGTCCACCACAGCTTGGCCAAAAGGAGCGATTTTCTCCGGTTTTTTCTTCTCCCTTGGCCCCACTTCTAGCACTGTCACTAGGGAGATAAAAAGAGAGGAGCTGGCAGAGTTCCTCGGACCAGCAGGTCAGGCACCGGGGAGGGTCTGTGTCAGCTCTGGCACATGCTCCTTTTCACCTCCCAAGGCTGATAAGCACAGCAAAGCCAAAGGAACATGGGCCAGCATGAAAGGGGATTCTTCCAGCTGGCAGAGATGGACAAGAAGTGCTGAGAGCCTCCCACCACTGCTGCTGAAGTGCTATTCCTGAACCAGTGACTCCAGCAGCGACAGCACCCAGCTCCAGGGTGGGAGATCTGGCACCAGGTACTTACAGAGCAGTGGTTTCTGCACAATCTCATCCAAGGAGTTGGGCCCATCGGGGCTGCACTCAAAGCTGGTGCTGAAGTTGTATTTTGCTGTCCCATTTGGCAGGACGTCGGCCTTGGGGGAGTCTCCCAGGACTGCTCCGTTGTACTCCACACGCACCAACGTAACCTGCACGGTGCTTTTGAGAGTTTTCTGTCAGAGAAAGAGCTCAGTGAGCAGCTGGCTCTGTGGCAGCATCCCAGGATCAGAGTTCCTCTGGCAGCACCTCGGGTCAGTGACCAGGGCTTGCTCGTGGGGGTCTGTTCCACCACAGGAATGTGGAAGAGAAGCAGAGCTTGGACCTCACCCTTCCCTGTCTTTAGGAGGGAAATTTCCTGCTCCATGATGCTCCAAGGATTATCAGGAGCTGTGGCAGGGGGAGAATAGAGAGGTCCAGGCTTCACCTCAGGAAAGACACGTCTAAAACAAATCCCTAAATACTCCACTGATATTTTTGTGCTTCTAGGAAGCTTGAGACCTTTGCTGTCTCCTAAGAAAGCAGCTCCTGAGCTACAGGGATGAGCTCACAGGACACCTGTGGATGTCATGTGGTGCAGAATGTCCTGAATTAGACATGAGAAAACAGCCTCAAGTGATGCAAGGGGAGGTTTAGGTTGGATATTAGGGAAAACTTTTTCACTGTGAGGGTGCTCAGGCACTGGCACAGGCTCCCCCAGGGAAGTCAGGGAGTCCCCATCCCTGCAAGTGTTCAAAAGACACGTGCACATGGCACTTGGGATCATGGTTTAGTGGTGGCCTTGGCAGTGCTGGGTTAAAGGCTGGACTTGATGGTCTTAGAAGCCTTTTCCAACCTAAACAATTCCACGATTCTATGAAATCAAAGGAAGGGCTCCAGCAAGCTCTTTGGGAGCTCTGCCGTTTGTTGTTACACCACCTTCATACCACTTTGCTTTAATCAGAGATGAGGAGATTCAGATTTTACTTTGAATTTCAAATGTCTAAGCAGAGCGGCTTAAACAGGGCTGGAGAGGGACAGTGAGGGCACAGCACGTGGCCCTGGGGACCCACACGGGCAGCATTGGGCACCTCCACAGCAGAGGAAGGGCTGGGCAGCAGGTACCAAAGGGCTCCCTGCAGCAGACACACAGTTTAGCTCTCAATCCACAGAGAAGTGGCTGAACACAAGGACCATTGTACCCAAACCCAGCTTTTCCTTAGTGCTGAGCCACAGGGATGCCTAACCCGCCCTCAGCTCCCTCTCTCTCTGTCACTGGGGTAATTAGTTCCATGCTGGTTCTTACACAAAAAGAGATCTCTTTCACTTGGTTTTAATTTTCAGCCCTTCTCACTGTCTCCTTGAGCATACATCCTATGAATGGCTAAACAGAAGAATCCAATTAACCTTTCCCTGTACCATTAATTATCCAAGGCTCCGCTCTCATCCTTCTCTACATTGCCTCTAATTAAGCAGATTCCACACTTATAGCCAGAAGTGGATTCCACATTCTTACAGCCAGATTTTTTTTTTTTCATATTGTTGCTGTGATTATTGCCCTCTTGTAACAGCCCCCCTCCCTTTTGTACAGCCCTTTCTCACGGTGGAGCAATCAGAACCACAAAGCAACATTCCAGATGCAATCAGTCCAGCAGTCTTTTCTTCCCAGCGTTGTTTATCCTCCTCTCACCTCATACCTCACCTAAGCTGCTGTTTGCTGAATCTATCAGTGTAAGAGGTACTTCAATACTACAATGTAAAAGCCTCAAGCAGGTGCTTTTGGATGGCTTTTTCTGTCTGCTGCTGGAGTAGAAGCAGGGATTTGCATTTTTTTTCTGCTTGCAGCAAGAGCTGAGCTTCTCCTGCACATTCCCTCCTAAATGCCAGTGCCTCTGGAAGACTTTAAGGACAGCTGGGTGCATCACACGGAAATCACAGCAGTGGTGGTTTGATTGGCACCAGCTCATAGCCTTGCACTGGATCCAGTGCCTTTTTAAAACCAGAGCCACCCTATTGCTTTGCATATGATTTAAACAGCTGGAACTGGGATGAAAATCTGGATTTACTCCCAAGGTGAGGTCCCTCCACAGGTATTTGTCTCACTGATCACATTTTTGCTGTGTTCTGCTTTAAAAAAATGCCATTTACATACAGCTCGAGGAGGCAGGGAGGTACATTTCACCCCAGTATCTCTGCTGCTAGGGAGGTGTGTTCCCCAGTTTATGCGCCTCACAAGCTTCTTCCTCTGTGTGAACTCCTCAGCAGGGAAGAGGAAGCCACAGTGTGGCATTGCTGAACCTCTGATACTCCCACCACTCCTTCCTTTAGCCTTATCACCCCCCGCCTGCTCTCACAGGGGATCCCTGTGCACACAGAATTGCTCTGGCTTTGTTTATTAAATTAGTAGAGATATTTTCAGAACTTTACCAGGTCCTTCGCATTCACGACTGTGATCTCTACCGGTATTGTCTGTGACACACTGGGAAGAGATGTATCAGCGTCCTTCCCACCAGCCAGCCCCGCAGGGACCTCCATGGCTCTGCAGGAGAAAGAATGAGGAAAGAAACATGAAACTGCTTCATTCCATTCCCAGATACCTCTGCAGGACACAGCAGTGCTGGTTGTGAGCGCTATTCAGGGCTTGGCTGTCAAAACACCATTGAAAGCACAGGGCTTCGGCAGTGACGAATCTCTCACGAGGTGCAGGGGGAGGACTGGGAAAAATGTAATGTGAAAATTATCCATCTCTGTAAGCTTCACCCAGCTGCAGCTCCCAGGAAAGCATTGTTGTGCCAGGCTGCTCTCGGCTCCCAGCGCCCGGTACATCCCTGGCTCTCTTTCACTCCCTGTTTAAGTTAATGGTGACCCCGTGGGCCAAGGGCCGGCGGCTGCCGGCCCGTCCCCTCACGGCTCCCACATGCCGTGGGGACCTGGCTCCATCCGCTCCTCAGGGCTGTGAATCCCTCCGGATTCCCTCAGGGCGCCCCAGGGACCCCGCGGCCCCCTCGCCTCCCCCCCCCCCCCCAGGGCCTGGCAGCCCCCCCAGGGCAGCACCCA
>VXBT01007654.1:86098-96692 GCA_013400235.1 Oriolus oriolus
CCCCGCCCTCCTTCCTGCACACCCGCCCCTGCCCCAGGCCCCCTCCACCTCCCCAGGGCCGAGCCCCCAGAGTGCTCCCGTTCCCCCCCAGCACCCTGGCAGGATCAGGCCCCCAAGGAGTCGGGAGGTGAGTTTTGATTAATTTTCAGGCGTTATAAATAAATTTCAGGCAAGAGGGGAATCGTGAGTGCTGCAGCTAAAAATAACCCGTCTCACACCAGCCGCGCCTGGTGGGGAGCAGCTCGTGTCCGCAGGGCTGAGGGGACATGGGGACAGTGGTGCTGGGGGCCAGCCACTGCCCCACAGTGACACCCCCAGGGCCAGGGCATTGCTGAGCCCCCCGATCAGGCACCCAGAGGTGGGTGCCCACCAGAGAGGAGTGGGTGCACCCCTGCAAGGTGGGTGCATGTCCTGAGATGGGTGCACCCCATGAGCAGGGGGCAGCCCCCTAGAGAGGGGGACGTAGCTGGGACCTAGCTGGGACGTAGCTCCCAAAGATGAGTGCAGCCCCTGAAGACAGGTGCGCCCTGGGTGATGGGTGCAGCCCAGGAGATGGGTGCAGCCCCCCAAGATCGGTGCCCCCCAGGAGATGGGTACACCCTGAGAGATAAGTGCAGCTCCCAAAACTGGGTGCAGGCCCCAAAGATGGGCGCACCCCAGGACTTGGGGACCCCACTGGGAGACAGACACAGCCCTTGAAGATGGGTGGGTGCCTGGGAGATGGGTGCAGCTCCCCAAGATAAGTGCACCCCAGGACTTAGGGGCACCCCTGGGAGATGACGGAGGCAGCCTGGGAAGTGATGGGGGTAACCCTGGGAGTGCAGCCCCACTGCAGGCTGTCCAGGACCCCGGGAGGAGGTTCCCCAGGAATTTTGGAGGAAGAGCTGGGGCCACCCCGATGCCTGCCCATGACCCCCACCACAGTGCCCCCCCAGCAGCCATCGCCGGAGCCACAGGCTCACCTGGAGAGGTGGACACGCTTCTCAGTGAACTGGCCGGGGCCGTGGACGGGGTCCTCGTGCGGCTCGTTCTTCACCACCTCCACGCCCTCGCCCTTCTCGCTCTCCTGGTGGCTGTGCTTGCTGATGGTGTAGAGCTGCCCCACGCGGTACTGCAACCACAGCGCCCGCCCTCAGTGCCACCGGCCCGCCCGGCACAGCCCGGGGGCTGAGGCACGCTGCCGACAGTGAAACTGAGGCACGGAGCAAGGGCTGGCAGACCCTGAGCCGTGCAGTGGGCAGGGGGTTCCTGGGGCACCCTGTGTGACCTCCCGTGTCCCTAGGCTGTCCCAACACCCAGGCAAGGGCTGCATCCTGCTCTCCCTGTGCTTCCCTAGTGCCTTGCAGAATGCCTGGAGGTTTTCTGCTCAGAAAACTAACTGGGAGCCAGGGAGAGCTGTGTGTCTATGATTTATATGGATGTGTCTGTGTCATATATATAACGATCAGGTATATTTGTGTATTTGGTGATGCAGCTGTGCAATAAGGATTTGATTGTTCTCCTCAAGATCTCATCCACCAACCCCACTCGCCAGCACGATTTTACCGCCCCACTCTGCCTAAATTAAAACCTTCCCCAGGTGCCGCCAGGGAGGGATGGCACTACCCGGGGTGGGCACCGCTGCAGGTCCCCACTCCCCAAAACGGCCCCGCCGGCACCAGGTGCTCACGAGGGACCTTTGCCCAGGGGTGCTGCCAGCTGTCAGCGCTGTTTGCCCATGGCATTCAGGCTCCCTGCCGGAGCAGGGATGGCGTTTATGCTCCCTGTCGTGCCACGGGCATCCAAACCGCCTCTGCCCTTCGCCTGCTGGTGCATCCCCTGCTCCTGCTGAGCCCCGGGGCCGCCGTCGGGCTCCGTGCCCCGAGGTCGCCGTGCCCAGGGAGGGGATGTCCCCCCACCAGCGCCCCAAAGCGCGGCTCAGCCCTCGCACGGAACCTCCCGAGCCCAGCACGCCCCGGTCCCTGCCCCAAGCCGCGCCACGAGGACACAGCAAAGGGGTCACCGCGTCCCTCCCAGGGCAGGAACCGATCCCCGGGCGCTGCGCTGCTCCGGGTGTGAGACCCCCACCCACAACCCCTCCATCGGCTTGTCCCTGACGCCCGCGGCGCTCCCCGCCCGCGCCGGCCGCGGCCCCGTGCCCCGCGCTCACCTCCTCGGTGGTGAGCGGCATGCAGATGCGGTACTCCTTGACGAGCATGGTGGCACGGGCAGGGTGGCACGGGCACGGCGGGCAGCGCGGGGGTCAGGCGGAGGCGTCGGCGCTGGCGGGGACACAGCTCATGCTGGGGGCCGCGGGCGGCGGGCGCGGGGGGGACGCGGCGCTGCCTCCCACGCTCCCATCCCAGCACCCCGCGCTCGAGGCAGCCGCCCCGCTCGCGGTGACTTCACGAGCCGTTGCCATGGCAGAGGCGTGAGGTCACCCGTGCGAAGAGCAGCCTGGGTGGACCCAGCCGGGGACACCCCGGCACCCCAAAACCCTCCCGGCGTTAACCCCTTCCCTGCCAGGCAGACGAGCACGTCTCTACGCGGCGGTCTTGGAGCACACGTGTCCCCCCAAAATAGCGTGCCATCCCTTCGGGGTGCCACATCCCCACCCAGCAGCGCCGGCCAGTGCGGCAAGAGGGTTGCAGGGACATGAGGATGGGGTCAGACCTGCCCGATGCTCCTGGGGACCCACCTCTGGGCACCCACACTCTGTCCTGTCCTGAGGAGCTGCTCCCCGGGAGCAGAGGATCATGTCCCTGATGTAGGACTTCCCTTCCCTGGGCAGGAGTTGGACCCCCTTCCCAGAGGCTTCCCCCAGCACCTGTGCCAGCCAGCACCCACAGCACCCACTCCAGCCATGGCTCTGCCAGGCTGGCACACTCCCTGCCCTCTCCAGCCAGGGCTGGGGATGCCCAGGGTGAGTAACAGGACAGCTCAGGGGGCTCCTGGACGTGGCCCCCAGCCCCACAGAGAAGGGAGGGGACGTGGGCCCTCCTGAAAGTCACCCTGGATGGGGGATCAGGCCTTGGAAAGGGCAGATGGGGGCTCACATGGGGTTTTGTCTGGAGGCAACTTGTGCAGCTGGGGACACAGGGACATCCTTGGGGGTACAGGGTCATAGCGGGACACAAGGGCATCTTTGGGGACGCCGGGGGACACAGAGTGTCCCTGGGGCCCCAGAGGCATTTGGGGCTACAGGGGCATCCCTGGGGGACACAGGGACACCCTGCTGACAGGGCAGAGGGTTGGGCGCTGGCGCCAGGCTGCAGGGACCCCAGCACCGGGGGCGGAGGCAGCCCCGGCACCGGGGAGGTGACACCCCGGGGACCCACCGGAGCAGCGCAGGGCACGGCATTCCCCTCCCCATCCCGGCAGCTCAGACCGGCCTCCGCCGGCTGGAAAAGGAGGAGCCCCCCGGCCGGGCTCAGCCGCCCCTTCCNCCCCGGCCGTCCCGGGCCGTGCGCAGGAGCGAGCCGCCCCCCGCACCGCCTCCCGCGCCGCGGCACACCGACCCCTAGGGGGAGGAATGCACCGGCACCGCACCGGCTCCGCACCTGGACCGGCACTGCATCGCACCGGCACCGCACCGGCACCGCACCTGGNACCGGCACCGCATCTGGACCGGCACTGCACCGCACCGGCATCGCCCCGCAGTGACAGTGACACCGGCACGGACACACGGGCACCAGCCCCGGCTCTGCACTGCAATAACAGTGACACCGGCACCATGGCACCGAGAGACCCTCCAGCACCAGGGCTCCTCTGGCACGGCACAGACTGGCACCGGGGCACCCCTGGCACGGAACAGACCGGCACCGAGGCTTCCCGCGCCCACCAGGTCTCAGGTCCTCCCAGCGACTCCCAGCACCCACTGTGTGCCCCAGCTGGGAGATGCCCCAATGGGGCTCCTGGTCTGCGCTCCCCCTGGGAACCCCCAAACCTCCTCCAGCCACTCACCTGCACCCCGCTGCCAGCCTGGCCCCTGTCCCCCCAGCCTCCCCACACCCCACGTGCTGGCACTGCCCACGTGCCATCCACAGCCACGCGTTACCAGCACAGCTCATCACCGGTGACACCTCTGTCACTCCCTGCGCCTCCCGTCCTCCTTCCTCCGCTGATTTCCATCATCCTGGGCACTGTCAGTACCCAGTGCTCGGGTGCTGCACTGGGCTGTGCTTCGCCACTGCCATTTTCCTGTTAATTCCTCCCAAAATTCTGCCATTCCCTCCAGCCCTGCTGCCTGGGGTGCAGGGGAGTAGCCCATAAACGCCACGGTGATGCCCACTGTGGGGACAGGGATCGGGCAAAGGGGACACCCACCAGGCCGCCCTGTGGTGTGCTTGGACCCAGCACTGCAGTGGCCCTGGCACTGGCCATGGAAGTCCCACCTGCCCAGGCACTGAGGCACCTGTGGGCTCTTTTTTGGTTGCCAGTCTGTGCCATCTCCTGGTGGTGGGAGGTGACTTTGTGTCACCCTCTGAGCCCCGGGGCAGCAGTGATGGGCCCTGACATGGCCCTGGCAGCCTCGAGGCAGCAGAGATGGCCCCAGGTTGCGGCCAGGACAAGCAGTGGCATAAGGAGCAGCGTGGGGACAGTGGCCCCAAGACCTGCCAGGGTGCCCCATGGGCACCCATCCCACATCCGGGAGCGCGGTGCCAGGAGCTCTGCCCGCAGGCACACCTTCCCCTGCCTGCCCTGCCTTGCTGCCTCCTTCCCACATGCCAGCCTGTGGTGTCACTGTCCCCCGGTGCCGTGTGTCAGCACCCCCAGCTCTGGTGGCACTGGGTGGCAGCCACCCCCCGTCCCCATTCTCCCCCAGGGAGGGGACACCACAGCAGCCCCCAAAGGGGGGACTCTGGCCTTCGTGGCTGGGACCAAACCCAGCAGGGCTCCCTCTGGGGTGGCTGTGGTGGTGACAAGGACCCTGCTGTGCTGGTGACAAGTACCTGGCGGGCTCTCAGCCCCCCCAACAGCTGCATTCCTCCTGAACCTGTTTGGCAGGGCCCTGTGCAGGTGCCAAGAAAAAGGCATCCGGGTTGGGCTTTTCCTGGTCATGCCCTGCTTCACTCTGGCGCCGAGTCAACAAGGAGGAGAGAGGATTTGCTGCAGCCTGGTGCCCCCACAGTGCTGCTGGTGCCCCCCAAAGCCACCCGTGGCTCCCAATGATGATGGTGCCCCCCAGTTTCTCACCCCCCAGCAAGGATCCTGCAGAAGGTTGGGAAGGGGAAGAAAGAGGAGGCAGAAACAAGTGAAAAATGACCCAATTTAATTCCAAAGCCCTCTCAAGCTCCAGAGTTTCGGGAGCCCCTCGTGGCCCCTGCAGCCCCCCTGTCTGTGCAGCCCGTGGGGCCCTGGGCTGAGCGCACCCCTGGGAGCACCCCTTGGCTCTCTGCTCTGGCACGGGGACAAGGAGCTTTCCGAGGCATCCGGCCTCTTCCTCCGCTCCGCCGGCAGCCCCGCGCCGACTCCGGCACCCAGCCGCGTCCCACCACCCCGAGCCCTGCCGCGAGCCCTTAGGGAGGTGCCCTGACAAAGACCATCCTGGTGGAGTAGACCAGGTCCACCAAGTAGGCGATGAGGTTGAAGATGGTGAGGAAGGTGACCCCCAGGTGCTTGTTCCACCAGCAGTTCGTGTCGCAGGGATTGGGGCGGCTCCGTCCCCCGAGGCTGTAGAGGGGCCAGAGGACGGTGGCGGTGAGGTACATCAGCAGGGCCAGGAAGTTGTACCCCACCAGCATCTTCTCCAGCGGGCAGGGAATGTAGGTGAGGCAGCGGCCGATGGTGAAGATGATGATGAGGAGGGTGAAGATGAAGCAGAGGGAGTAGACAGCCACGCACCACATCAGGCCGGGTTTCCCACTGTATTCATCCAGCAAGGAGAAGATCAGGCAAGCCACGTAGGCTTCAAAGACCTTGAGGAGCCCAGGCACGGTGGAGAGGAAGCTGCTGATGTCCCCCGGCTTGGCGCGGGTCAGCGCCACCTCGACGGCGTAGGCGAGGAAGCAGAGGCAGGAGGCGGTGGTGGCCACGGCCTGCCGCGCACACTGGTTGCTGCTGCAGGGGCTGCTGATGAAGGTGGTAGGGAAGACCACCGAGGAGGTGAAGACCATCAGAGTCGCAAGCATGGAGAAAGCCGAGGTGAAGTCATCCCAGGAGAGCGGCAGTAGCGGGTAGAGCTCCAGCAGCTCCAGCAGCAGCACCAGCAGCGTCACGGCGAAGCAAAAGCACCAGGTGAACATGCACCACGTCCCGTAGGGACCCCCAAAGAACCTGGTGGAGGCCACCAAGCTGAAGGCGAGGCAGGACAGCACGACGGCAAAGAGCCGGGCGATGCCCACCCAGGAGGTCAGGGCACGGAGGTTCACCGTGGCCACGGCCATGGTCCGGCCGCTCAGTGCCCACGCTGCGCTGGGCAGTGGGTGCTGCCCGCAGCCGTTCTTATCTGGGTGCTGGGCAAGAGGGGTGGGGCACAGGGCAGGGAGCTGCCAGCCCCCCTGAGCCGCCCGTGCCCAGGACCCCCGGCTCTGCTGCCGCTGCCACCACGCCGGCTGCTGCTGGGGCTGGCGGCCGCGGGTGGATCATTAACGCGGGGCTGGGCAAAGGGCGGTGACGCCGAGCGCTGTGGTGGGGCCGGGGCGGGCAGGAAGCCACCGTGTGCCACCGTCCTGGCAGCGAGCTCCAGCCCTGCCCACAGCAGGAGGCACAAAGGGGCCTTTCAAGCACCCCTGGAGTACCGGGGGGGGGCACCCTCCCACCTTGGCAGGTGCCAGGGCTTGGTGGCCAGAGGGGCAGCGCCCGCTGGGTCCCGCTGAGGGGTTTAGGGGCTGCACCCAGTGCTGGGTGCCCCTGGCAGGGGGGTGCCACAGCTGGGTGTAGCCCCTTCACACCCCCTCCGGGCGACATCTCCACACCCTTCTGGCACCTCCACACCCCTCCCAGCACCTCCACCACCTGATAAGCAGCTCAAAGTCCAGCTGTGCCAGCTGCCATCACTGGGCAGGGCGGGTGAGGTGACCATGGGGAGGGCATCTGCACCCTGGTCACACCCCACAGGCAGCACCTCCACTTCCCCGGGGTGCCTCGGGGGGCCCCAGCAGCCAGAGCGGCACAGAAAGGTGGTGGCACATCGAAAGTTGGGAGTCCAGCAGGACGGTGAAGGTTGAAGGCTCTGGAATAACCTTTAATGTCACACAGGGTCCAGGGGTCTGTGCCCGTGGCAGAGTTGGGGATGAGGGACCCACATCAGGGCAGCTGAGCACTCTTGGGGGGGTCTCCTCACCCCAGGGAGGTTCCTGGCACAGCCATGGTGGGCAGGGGTGGGCACTGCCACGGGGTCCAGTGGCGGCTCTGGGGGGTACAAGGTGGCTCAGAGGTGGCTGCTGGCCTCGCCCTTGGCGGGCAGCCCGTTGAGTGGGCTCGGCCCCGGCCGGTTGCTCTCGTTCAGCCGCCGCACGCGGTAACTCTCGTAGTGGACGTTGTGGGTGATGTCCTTCAGGTCCTGCAGGTGTGACCTGCCCGGGGTGGCAGGGAGAGGAAGGGCATCATGTCACTGTCCCCCCCACCCTGCTGTCACCCCGTGGGGTTCCAGCACTCCCTACCCTGCCCCCGCTCACCGGATCAGCAGGTCCCGCAGGAGGGGGAACTCGCAGTGTGCCGGGTTCTCCACTGCAAAGCAAGGCAGAGGGGCAGGGTGGGCAGGAGGGCTCAGCGGTGCCGGGATGCCCGGGCCGCGCATCCTGGCACGCTCCGGGTACCACCGGAGCACCGGCACAGCTCCGTGCCACGTGCCATGGCTCGGCACCCTCCCAGGCAGGGACACACCCTGCCTCTGTGCCTGCAGAGGGCCGGGGCTGAGGGGCTCCACTCACCTTCTATGATGCCCCACTTGGTCTTGCGGCCCAGCACCCGTTTGCCGTTCACCTGGTGCTCCTGGTCTGCCCCCACCACGGCGAATGGGATCTTCTCCTGCCGGCACAGAGGCTGTGCTCACCCCGGGTGCTGCTCCCCCGGGGTCCCCAGGGTGCCTGTCCCCCACCCTGCTTCCCAGGGGCCGGCCCTCTCCACCCCAGCACCCCGGCACTCACACGAATCCGGTCGTTCAGTGCCCTGTCTTCAGGGTCCTGGTCGAAGTCCTCCTGCGGGTACACGCTGATGGCGTGGGTCTTCAGGTCCTCCTGGATCTGTGGGATACAGGGCTTGAGCCGGGGCTGGGGGGGACACGGGGCACCCCGGGAGCCCCTCGGGGACCTGTCCTCACCCGCTGCTTGAACTCTGCCCGCTCCTCCAGGGTGAGCGTGTCGGCCTTGGCGATCACCGGCACCACGTTGACGATCTTGCTGAGCCGCCGCATGAACTCCAGGTCCAGCGGGCGCAGCCTGACAAGGACCGCCGTCACCCCAGGGTGTCCCCACCTCTGTCGCTGTGGGGTGACCCCACCACTACCACGCCAGGGTCACTCTGAGGTGACACCCCAGCACCATCACCCTGAGGTGATCTTCCCCACTACCACCCCAGGGTGACACCCTATCGCTGTCACCATGGGGTGACCCCACCATCATCATCCTGGCGTGACACAACCACCCCGTAGTGACCTTCACCACTGTCATCATGGGGTGACCACACCACTGCCACTCCAGAGTCCCCGAGGGGACCTTCACCACCATCACCCCAGGGTGACCCCACCATTATCACCCCAGACCCCACCACCATCACCTCATGGTGACCCCACCGCCATCACCTCAGGGTGATGCAACCACCCGTGTGGTTGCGATGTGGGTCATGGTCACCATGTGGGTGATGCGAGCCCATCACCTTCAGGTGCTGTGAGTGTGGACTCACCAGTGACCCGTGGGGGGGACAAAGTAGACGCATCCATGGACCCGCGTGTCCGGGATCTTCCTCTTGCGGGTGATGAGGATCTCCTCCCGCAGGTACCTCTCGTACTGCTCGTTGATGTATTTGATGATGGGGTCCCAGCTGAGGATGAGGAGTTGAGGGACGGCACCTGAGCTCAAGCCCTACCCCAAACTGCTGCCCACCGAGCCGGGCTCCTGCACCCCACTGTGCCCTACCAGTTCTCATTGTTGATCTGGTCCCCGAACCCCGGTGTATCGGTCACTGTCAGCTTCATCTTCACCCCTTTCTCCTCGATGACTGTGGGGCAGAGAGGTGGGTCAGGGGGGATGGAGCATTGGGGACAAGCAGGGGACCAGGCATGGGGGATGTTTTGAGGCTGTGAACACAGCTTCAGACCCCCACCCCAGCCCCCTGCTTCTCCCAGGGGCTGGTGGGACACGACCCCCCAGCGGTGACCTTACCATGGGTGATGGACTGGAGCTGCACTGTTTTGGGAATACGTTCCTCCTGGCCGGGCTGTGAGGATTTGCGGCTCACCTTGGACTTGAAGAGTGTGTTCACCATTGTGGACTTCCCCAGCCCGCTCTGCCCTGAGGGGACACCGGCAGCTCTGGTTTGTCCCCCAGGGCAGTAACATTTCGATATCCACTTGGGAGCAACCCAGAGGTTGGGATAACTCTGGTTTATCCCCAAACAAATTTCTTCCCCAGGGCAATAACCCCTTGGTATCCACTTGGGAGCACCCCAGAGGTTGGGATAACTCTGGTTTATCCCCAAACAAATTTCTTCCCCAGGGCAATAACCCCTTGGTATCCACTTGGGAGCACCCCAGAGGTTGGGATAGCCCATTTTATCCCAGGAATAAATTTGTTCCCCAAGGTCATAACCCTTGGTACACATCTGGGAGCATCCCAAAGACTGGGCTAATCTGGTTTATCTCCCAAACAAATTTATTCCCCAAGGTGATAGCCCCTCAGTTTCCATTTGGAGCATCCCAGAGGTGGGGATGAGCTCACCTATCAGCATCACCATGTTATGGGGTACAGGGCTCCTTTTCAATTGTTTGCTACTTAAATTGGTTAAAATCCCTTAAATTTCCTTAAAATCCCTTAAAAGCATGATTTCCCCTGGCATGGCAGAATCAGAGCCAGTGTTCCCCCCCCCAACCAGGAGCCACCCCCACGCCCAGCGCTCACCCACAACCATGATGTTGAACTCAAAGCCCGTCTTCATGGTTTTGATTTTCATCTGGTCGAGCACAGCTTCGATTCCCACGTATCCAAAGAGCTGGCAACCCACGGGGCCGGGCGCCACGGAGAGGGGCACCGCCTCCTCCTCCTCCTCCTCCTCCTCCTCCGGCATGGCCGGCGGCTCCATGCTGCGCTCCTCGGGCTCCAGGCTGCTCCCTGCACCGCGGGGTGGGCAAAGGCGGTGAGCCTGGACCCCTCGGTGCCCACCCCTCGGTGCCCACCCCTCGGTGCCCACCCCTGCGCCGGCAGCGTTGCCCCAGCAGCGGCCGTGCCGGCGGGCACGCAGCCCCGGCACATTCCTGGGAGCCGGTGAGGCTCGGCATGGCAACACGGGCACTCCACCCCCCCGCCACGCCGAAGGGTCCGGGGAGGTGCCAGGGGCATCTCTGGGGTGGTCGTGCCACCGGACCCCACGATGCCGCCGGTGGCTCTGCGATCATCGGGCACCGCGGCCGCGGCCGGCACCCTTTGCCCAGCCCACGCGGTCACCCACGCCAGGCCAC
>VXBT01007654.1:104715-158774 GCA_013400235.1 Oriolus oriolus
CCGAGCTCCCCCCCGCGTCCCCCGGGCCGGCCCCCGCAGCTCCGCCGGCCCCGCCGCGCCCGCCCCGTCCCGGGGCACTGGGATGTGCTGCAGCCCCCGGCTGGGGGTCCCGGGCAGGCCGGGAGTCCCAGGGAGAGGGTGGGGGAGTTCCTGGCCAGGCTGGGGGGTCCCGGGCAGGCTGGGGGGCCCTGCCAGGCTCTGGTGGTGCGGCGTTTCGAGCGCGCTCTCCTCCGCGCGTTCTGCATCACCCAGGAATTTCCAGCTTGGAGCGAGAGGAGGAAAATGGCCTGGAACAGGCAGGGCTGCCGTCGCTGTCCCCCGGCTGGCTGTGGGGGTTTTGCTGGGGTGTCACCACCCTCCGGTGTGTCCCTGCCAGGGGTTGTGACCCACGCCGGAGCTCCTGGAGCCTCCCTGGGGACCGCGCTCCCCGGGAGCATCCCGGGCGCTGCTGCCCACGGCGAGAGCCACAGGGCGGCACAGGCAGACCCCGGGGTGAGGGTCTGCACTGGGGCTGCCCCCTTAGCCCCGGGTTGGGGCCGTTCTCCCTCCCAGCCCGGCTGCCAAGGGTTAACCCCGTCCCAGCCCGTCCCGGGATCGGCAGCAGATGGGGAAGGGGAAGGAGCTGGAAATGCCTTCTGCACACCGGGCCCTCCTGCAGCAGAGCTGCGCCCTCAGCAGCGCCGTGTGCGGGCTGGAGCACATTCCTGCCGTGGATGGGGCAGCTGGGACGTGGCTGTGGAGTCCTGCTGGATCCAGCCCTGCTGTGGGACATGGTGGGGGTGGCCTTGGTCGTGGCTAGGCTTTGGGGGCATTCAGAAATGCCCTCTGGCTCACAGAACCACAGGATTATCATGGTTGGAAGGACCTCTGAGATCATCAGGTCCAACTGTCCCTCAGCACTGCCAAGGCCACCACTGACCCCTGTCCCCAGGTGCCACATCCACACGGCTTTTAAACCCCTTCAAGGGTGGGGACTCCACCCCTGCCCTGGGCAGCTGTGCCAGTGCCTGACCACCCTTCCCATGAAGAAATTCTCCCAATATCCAACCTAAACCTCCCCTGGCCCAGCCTGAGTCCGTTCCCTCTCCTCCTGTCCCTGTTCCCTGCGAGCAGAGCCCGCCGCCCCCGGCCGCCCCCTTCCTGTCAGGGAGTTGTGCAGAGCCACAAGGTCCCCCCTGAGCCTCCTTTTCTCCAGGCTGAGCCCCTTTCCCAGCTCCCTCAGCCGCTCCTGGGGCTCCAGCCCCTTCCCCAGCTCTGCTCCCTTCCCTGGACACGCTCCAGCCCCTCAGTGTCCCTCCTGTCATGAGGGGCCCAGAGCTGACCCCAGGATTCGAGGTTTGTCACGGTGCTTGGTGGAAGGGCTGGAGCTGGGCTGGGACTGGCTCTGGAGCTGCTCTGAAGGATGCAGAGACCTTCAGAGCTTTAGGACTTCTCTGGAGCAATTTCGAAAAGGCTGGAGATGTTTTAAGCCATTCAGAGGTGCAGAAGAGCTGGAGAGCTTCGGAGCAGCTCTGATTATTTTTTTATGAGTTTTTGAGCAGTTTCGGAGCCGTTTTTGGAGCCGCTGTGCCCCTCTGATGTCGTTCAGAGGAGGTTTAGGGTGGTTTCAAACTGTTTGAGTTTAGAGACGATACTAAAAAGTTTTACCCCTGTTGAGAGGTGCATGAGGAGGGTCCAGAGGGGTTTCAAGGGCCTTTTGGAGGCTGTTGGGGCACTCAAGGAGTTTCACAGCTGCACAGAGGAGGCTTGGAGAGTTTCAGAGCTGCCACGAGATCTTTTCTATCATCCGTTTTGAGCTATTTCGAGGAGTTTTAGAAGAGTTTGGAGGGCTTCAAGTGCTACTCCGAGGCAGTTTGAGCATCTTGGTGCCTTTCAGGGCTGGTTGGAGGAGCACGAGAGCTGTTTGAGCAGTTCGAGTGCTTCAGGAACGGCCAGAGCTCCGTCCTTCCAGAGCCTGAGCTGCTCCAAGGTGATTTACAGCTTCTTGAAGCCACCCAGAACCACAGAAACACCCCCAGAGCTGTTTACTCACCCCGTTTCTAGAGCAGCTTCGAGATGCTGGAGGTCGAGATTCCAGAGGGATTTTTTTTAAGGGTGTTTTAGAGGTGTTCAAGGAACACCTTTGGTGCACTCTGGAGCTGCCTGGAGGGTGTAGAGCAGTTGGGAGTGCCACAGAGGAGATCTAGAGATGCTCAGGGATGTTTGGGGGTGCTCAGAGATGTTTTGAGGCAGCTCAGGGATGGTTTAGAGCATATTGGGGGTGGTTTAGGGCAGCTCAGAGGTGTTTTAGAGCAGATCAGGGATGTTCTAGAGGTGCTCAGGGACATTTAGGGCAGCTCAAGGATGGTTTAGGGCAGCTCCAGGATGTTTCAGAGGTGCTCAGGGATGTTTAGGGCAGTTTAGGAATGGTTTAGGGCAGCTCAGGGATGGTTTTAGAACAGTTCAGGGACATCTTACAGCATGTTAGGGATGTTTTGGAGGAGGTCTAGGATGGTTTTGGGCAGCTCTGGGATGTTTTATGCAGCTCAGGGACATTTTAGAGCAGCTCAGGGATGTTTTGGAGCAGCTCAGGGACACTTTGGACCATGTCAAGGATATTTTGGGGCAGCCCTGGGGCTGTTTTGGGCATCTCTGGGATGTTTTATGCAGCGCAGGGATGGTTTAGAGCAGCTCAGGGACATTTTGGTGGCCTGGGATGTTTTGGGGCAGCCCTGGGGCTGTTTTGGAGCCTCGGTGCTGCCCTGAGCAGTGCGGAGCAGTTTGAAACCACCGGGGGGGGTTTCAGAGCGCTCAGGGTGTGTCAGAGCCGTTCCCCAGCCCCGCTGCAGCTCCAGGGCTGCTCGCAGCAGTTCAGAGGAACAGTCTGGAGCCATCCGGAGGCACGGCGGGAGCTGGGAGGGGATTTTGCACGTTCAGGCCCTTTGGGGCGGCTTAAAGGGGTGGGGAGGGGTGGAGGAGGCTTAGAGGGGTGGGGAGCAGCTTAGCAGGGACGGGAGGGCGTTTAAGGGATTTTTGGAGCGGTTCAGAACAGCCGAGCGCTCCGAGGGGGCTCTCCCGGTGCGAGGGAAGGGAAAGCTCCGCGTTCCTGCCTGGAGCAGACCCAGGGTCCCTGTGCCAGCCTGCCCGGGCCTTGGGCAGCAGGATCAGCTCCGAAGGTCCCTCACCCCACCGGGACCCTCCAGGAAGGTGAAGAGGGAATTCTGCGATTCCAGCCCACACAGCTTGGCTGGCTGGGGAGATTTTGGCTCCCTGCGACCTTGATCCCTCTGGAATCAGCACAGTCTGGCCTTCCTCATCCTCATCCTCCCAAAATCAGGGCATTCCAGGCAGGTCCAGCCTCCCTCATCCTCATCCTCATCCTCATCCTCATCCTCATCCTCATCCTCATCCTCCCCCACCTCCTCATCCTCATCCTCATCCTCATCCTCATCCTCCCAAAACTGGGGCATTCCAGCCAGGTCCAGCCTCCTTCATCCTCATCCTCATCCTCATCCTCATCCTCATCCTCATCCTCATCCTCATCCTCCCAAAATTGATGCATTCCAGGCAGGTCCAGCCTCCCTTATCCTCATCCTCATCTTCATCCTCCCAAACCCAGGGCACTCCTTGGTGCAGGAGCATTCCCACTCGATCCAGCCCCGCTAGAGATCCAGCACTTGGATATTTGGGATGCTCCAATCCAGCACTCGGATCCTCGGGACGCTCCAATCCACCTCTGTGGAAAAAAAGTCTCTGGGCAGGAATAGTAACAGCTTTTAATCCAACAAGAATTGATACATCAGTTAAGACAATACCGTTTTTGCCTCTTTTTTGGGGGACTTCCTTCACATAGCGGTTGGGAAAGAGGAATGTTTTCGGGATGTACAGTTTTTGTTTTGTTTTTCTCTCTCCGTAGGGACTTTAAAGCATGGTGAATGTGCAAGTCAGTGCTTTTTGTTTGCTTAAAACTTTTTTTTTTTTTTTCCCCCGGTGCTTATTTACAGTTACAGTACCTCTGTGAGAGCGACAGGAAAAAACAAACGATTGTTTGAGACCTGAGGATCCGGGATCCCAAGTCGAGAAAGGCAGATCTCCAATATTTATATATTTATACATATATATATATATATGCTTTTGTGTATACACAGATACATTTCTCTCTTCTTTTAAAGTATTAAAAAAATGGATCAACCTTCATTCTATAAAAATACCTACTCTACAAGATAGAAAAATTTTCCCTCTCCAAGTATACACTGATTTACACCCAAAGCTTCTCTGGAAATGTACATTACGTGGCTTCTTCCCGCGGCCTCGGGGCAGGGAGGGAGGCAGGGAGGGCTGGGGTGCAGGAGCTGCCCCGGGGCTTGAGGCTCACCCCGACCCCGCTGCCCCTCGCGGGGGCTCTGGGGAATGAGCACCCAGGGCTCCCCCGGGATAAGGTGGTGACAGCGGCCACGTCCCCCCGGGCACGGCCACTCCGAGGGCTGGGGAGGAGCAGGCACCCGCTGGGATTGCCGTGGCTTCTGCTTCCAGGCCGCTGCGGCACCCCTAAAACCTGCCGGGCAGGAAGAGGAACCGCTGGCCGAAGCCATCCCCGGGATCCCGCCGGCCGCCTCCTCCCGGAGCCCGGGGGGAGCAGGGGGGGAGCGGCCACTCCCGGGCTCACGCTGTGCCGGCAAGCCCAGCGCTGTGCGGTGTAAACATGGCTTTGGTTCCCCAGGGAGCTGCCGCGGCGCTCTCCGGCTCCTCTCCCCACGGGCACAGGGATCCCAGCCCGGCCATTCCCGGGACGAGGAAGGAGCGCGGCTCCCGCAGCCCCTGCCCGGCGCAGGGACAGAGGGGGCCGGAGCGGGCTCTCCCTCCAGGGCTGCAGCTATCACCAGCAGAGCCCCGCTCCGGCTGCCCATGGCACGGGCCACTCGGTGTCCCCAGGCCAGGGACCGGGGTGGGCAGCTCAGGCCTCTCGCCGCAGCTCCCGAAGTGCCGGGGGTCCCGCGCCGGGACGCGGAGAGGCGGCCAGGGCCGGCCTCCAGGGCGCGGCGGGGAGCCGCAGCCTTGCCCCGGTGCCACACAGAGCCCGCGTGTCTGTCGCCAGCTGGGGACGAGGGACAGCTCCCCCCCGAGCCGGCCCAGCCGCAGAGCCCGGCAGGAGGAGCAGGAGGGATGCCGGGATGCCGTGCCGACAGCACCGAGCCACGGACAGCAGAAATAAATAAGGAGGCAGGAGACCAAGGGCGCTCACGCCCTGTCCCCGACGCCCCCGGGCTGCCCCAGCAGGAGCACGGGGCAAGGAGGGGCTGAGCCAGCGGGATGAGGACATTTGCATTAAGTTAATTAAAAAAAAAAAAACAAAACAAAAACCCCAAACCAAAACCAAACCCCACGCCTGTGCGAGTCCGGGACGCGCCGCCCTCGTTGCCAGCTCTGCCCAGCGAGTGTGTCAGGGACACTTTGGCACAGCGGATGCTCGGGCTGGGCTGGGCACGGGGAAAGGCAGCGCGGCCGCTTCCGTCTCCATCCCGTTCTCCCGCGGTTCGGGGCAGCCCTCGGGTGGGCCTCGCCCATCGGGACAGTCCCCAGCGCCGCAGGCACGTCCCGCAGTGTCCGCTGCCCGAGCTCCTGCTCCACGTTCCCTTTTGCCCTCCGCAGCCAGAAGGGCTTCAAAGTAACGGAGTCAGACAGCAAAGCCTGGCTGCTGCTTCTCCTTTTCCCTGGTCCGTGGCTCAGTCACCCCCGACCTGAGGCTTCCTTGTGCCTTCATCAAGAGCAAAGACGTCTGGAGTCCCTCTTCATCCTCTCAGAGCACCAAACCCACCCGACGAGCGCAGCCGGCGGCTCCCGGCCGCCCTTACTTGACTTCCAGGATGGAGGGGTTGGTCTCCATGATGGCCACGATGATCCTGTCGATGTAATCCTGCAGGCGGAAGTTGATCTCCTCCTGCTTCTGAATTGCTTCCATGAGCTGCAGCAGAGGGAGGAAAGGGAGGGAGGGGTCACTGCCTGACCCTGCCGAGGGCTCCCCGTGGCTCTGTGCATCCATGGGTGCCTCCCTGGACTGGGATATTCCTGACCCTGTTTGAATGGCCAGGGAAAACTGGTTCTGCTCACTCCTGTTCTTCCTCGAGCCTGCAGCCCGATGGAGCGAGCAGGGAGCATCCCATCTCCACTGGATCCCCAACACACCCGGGTGTTTTCTTCCTGGCTGTTAAAGACTTCATTCCAGTGCTTGTGTGCAGGCTCAGCCACCCGTGGTTGGTGTTCAGGGAAGCTGGGATCTCCAGGGGGAATGTCCTGGCTCCCAGGGGTTTTAAGACAGCTCCAGGCAGATGGACACAGCCTGTGGTGGCTGCAGCGTCTTGGGAAGGGGAAGGATGTCCCAGGGCAGGCAAAGCAGAGCTGCCAGGATCAGCAGATGGGCAGGGAGCGGCTGCCCTGTGCCAAGGAAGGAGGCCTGGGAGGCAGGGTAAGTCCTGCGAGCTCTACAGAGAATTGTGTGGGGATTTCTTTGCTCTTGCCAGCTTTCAGGGGAATTTTGGGAATGGGCTGGGCCACAGACAGGGCACGTCAGCTCCTCCCAGGCCATCCCAGGTGGAGGCACCTGGGAAGGTGCAGTCTGAGCCAGCAGCTCCTCAGGGCACGTACCTCATCTCTGGAGACAGAGCTGATCTCCGCTGCCAGGGACTCGGAGAAGGAGGCTGAGAACAGGTTCTTGGCTCCCTGGATGCTCAGGTTGATGATCTGCCCGTTCAGTTCATCGTTCTGCTCCTTCAGGTTCCTGTTATCCTGTTCCCACACACAAACCACACGCTGCTGGAGCCCCTGCTGCTCTCAGAGCTGATCCAGCCTGGCAAAGGCGGGGGCTTTCACCCTAACACAGCTCCCACAGTGCTGGGGACAGCACATGGGCTGCTGACTCCATCTCAGCAGAGCCTGGAGAACCTCTGGAAGGATGAGATACCCAGGGAAGATCCAGGGGACACAGCGGAGAGAAGGGCTCCTGCTGTCCCTGAGAAAGCACCAGCCGCCCTCTCCCAGGATAAGGCTCCTGGATCCACTCCATCCCTTGGGCCAGAGCCCCTGCACCCTGCTGGCCCTCCCTGGGTGTCAGAGAATCTGTTCCCTGCCGGCCCAGCCCTCCCTACCTGCTTGAGCTGCTTGATCTCCTGCTCCAGCTCCGTCTCCCGTGTCCTGCTGTTGTATTCCTGCAGCCCCATGCTGCTGCTCCGGCCCCGGCGCTGCTCCGCCTCCAGCTTGAAGAGCTGCAGGTGCTCCAGCTGCTTCCTGAGGTCCTCGATGAGCTGCAGAGCAAGGCAAGGGGACAACTCAGTGCCACAGGCCCCGGAGACCTGGCAGCACCCTCTGGATGTGGCTGGCACGGGCGCAGCTCCGTGGATTGCTGCAGCAGGATCATTGTCCAGAGCTGTGGCTGCCCCTGGATCCCTGGCAGTGCCCAAGGCCAGGCTGGACGGGGCTTGGAGCAGCCTGGGACAGTGGAAGGCGTCCCTGCCCGTGGCAGGGGGTGGAAGGAGATGGGCTTTGAGGTCCCTCCCAACCAAAACCATTCCATGATTAAATTCCTTTCCGGGGCCACTTGGTTCCCCCTTCCTCCCTCCCACCTCCGGCGAGCAGGAGATGGGGAGCTGCTAAAATGCACGAGCACAGCCCTGGAAGGACCTTGCAGGAGGACCAGGGATGCTGGGTTTGGGCCTGCAGCAGCACACACCCCCAAGCAGCAGGGCTCTCTCCTGCTGCAGCGCTGGGTCCCCAGCTCACCCAGAGCCCTCAGTGACACCACAGTGACACCGAGCTCCACTCTGGGCCCAAAGCTCCTTTCTGCCACCACGGCCAGCCCTGCTTGGGCCTCCAGCTGCAGTCAGCAAGCACAGGCAGATGGGAGGCTGTGATCCTGCTCCCAAGCACTCAGCTCTCACCCCCAGCCCCCTGTCCTCCTGCCTCTGGCACTGCTCCTTCCAGGCAGGAAGGGCAGGGGCCAGGGTGGCACAGAGCCCTCGCAGGGACAATGCTGGATGAATTTGAGAGGGGCAGAAGTGACTGAGGTGCTGCAGCTCAGCTGCTGAACCCCCTTCTTCTGCCCAGGCAGCTCCAGTCACACCCATTTCTGGGGGTCACACCCATTTCTGGAGAGGCTGCCAAGGCCAAACTCCCACATTTTGGGCACAGGGCCGTGGCACACCCAGCCTCCGCTCACCTCCTGCGTCGACTCCTTCTCCTTCTGGAACTGGTGCCTCTCCTGACTCAGCTTGTCCCCCATCTTCCTCTTTTTCTCCTGCTCCTCGGTGAGCTGCACAGTGAGGTCCTCGATCTCATCCAGCAGCTTCTGCTTCTCCTGGAAGGACACGGGAAGCCCCAGTGAGAGGGCCCGGCCCGGCGCGGCGCTGCCGGGGCCATTCCCGCAGGGAACGCTCCTCTCCTGCCGCACAGGAATGCTCTGCCCGCTGGGATTGCATCTGCTCGGGGCCCCAGGGCCCGGGGCTTTGGCAGCCACGCACCGAAGCGGCGCTGAGGGATGGCTCCAGAGCAAATCCACATCAATATCCACGCTTGTGCCGTTTTCTGGGAAGCACGAGGCTGGCGTGGGACGGGCTGGGAGGGACTGGGGCCAGCACGGGGGCTCCGGGCCAGGAAGAGACATTAAATCATAAAGCTCCTTATGTCTGGGTTTCAGCAAAGCCCCGAACCCGAGATCTTTACCTCCCTCGTGGTTTCAGATATGAAAGGTTTTAATTGAGGGCTGATCCGAGAAGGAACAGAGCAGCTGCAGCCAGGATGTCAAACACACAGCCCAGCTCTGTTCCCCTCTCATCCCCAAAGCCTTGGCTGAACGTTTGGGACGTAGGTGAAGATGCCAACAGCCCCTAGAGCAGCACCTTCTGCCTGTGGCCAGCTCAGCCCTTCCCCTGGCTCACAGCTTCCAGTGCCATGGGAAAGGTTTTGGTTTTCAGAACTCCCCAAATGCCACAGGAACCCCTCCAGAGCTGGTGATGGATGGCCCACGGAACGCAGGGCTGAGGAGCAGCTCCACAGGGAGCTCCAGCTGCTGGCTCGGGGCTGTCCTGCTCCATGGAGCAGCGCCAAAGGCACCACACCAGCAGGAAAGGCAACAGTGACAACAAAACCCTGATTTTCGGGCACTGGACAGGAGAGCAGCTCACCAGCCAGGCTTCTCCTGGGCAGGGAGGGGCAGTGACCTCTCCTCCTGCTCCTCCTTCATCCCGCTAACTGTGGGGAAGAGGAGAACGGCTCTGCACGGATCAAACCCGACCTCCCACGGCTGGAACACACCACGGCAGGGAATTTATCCTCAGAGCCACCGGGGCTTTCCTGCCCCCAGCCTCAGCTGTGCTCACAAGGTCCTGGCAGATGAAGACATCAGGAGGGATGGAGCTGCAGCGCTGTCCCGTGGGGTTAAACATGGATAAAATGCCTCAGGCCCTTCAGCTGCGTGAGGAGGTTTGATTTCACTTCAGTTGTAACCTTAATTCTGCTCCAGGCTGGGCAGACACAAAATGCAGCCCCTGTTCCAGGTGTCCCAGCTGTGACTCACATCATCTCTAAAGGTGAGGCTCCTGCCCATCCCAAGGAGCCTCGGGAAGCCTCCAGCCCTGCACGGCCTTGGATCCTGAGCAGGGTGACAGGGAGAGGGGCTGGGAGGGGACACGGATCTCTGAAAACTCAACTCACAAATCCCGGGACATGGGGACGGAGCATCCCTGCTCCTCCTGCTCCCCTGCACTGGCCTGGCCACAGGGATGAGGACAGGGATGGGGACGAGCTTCCACAAGAGGGCACGAGTCCCCTCCCGAGCAGCCACGGCCACAGGGAGATTTATCAGGGTTTTATTCCCAGCTTCCAGGCTGAACTGTGGGATCCTACAAGGATAACTGTGGGATAGTGCTGTCCAAAGCGGGGTCTGCAGCGACTGGGAAGTGGAAGCAACCGGTTTGTCACGTTAAATGGATCTCATGGTCATGGAAATTCATCCCAAGGCCACAATTTCATCCCAAAACCAGGCACCCCCTGGCCTCACCTCCTCAAGCCTCTCGATGTTGGCTCTCAGACAGGGGACACAGGACCTCAGCTCGCTGTTCTCATCGTCCAGCTGCTGCAGTCTGCAGAGGGAACGGGTGTGAGGCTCATCCCAGCACCCCACGGAGGGGAGAAAACATCCCCAGGAATATTCAACCAAAGGGAAGCCAGCAGGGATTCATCTGCTCAGGGCAAACCCAGAGATTCCCACTATTTCTGCTGCCTGGGGAAAGAGAGGGGCATCCACACAATGCTGCCATGCCCTTCTCCATCAGACCAACGCTATTCCTTGTTCCAAGGCTTTTATCAGTCCCTGGACAAGCCTCAGCAGCAGAGACATCAGAACAGGGGGTCAGACAGGGCTTTGGATTTGCATTCCCAGCTAAAACCCCACTGTCTTCATCCTTCATGGACTGCAAGGGATGAACAACAGCAAAACATTCTGGGAAGGCTGGAAAAGCCCTGTGAAATAACCGAAACCTCTCCCACGCCCTTTTTCCTTTGGGATCCAACAGGCAGCATGAAGCACCCTGGCTGGGACACTCTGCTTTTTGGGAGGGTTCTTCTTTCCCAGCTATTTGCCCGTTTCCATCAGGGTGGGAAACATCTGGGCATTAGAAGGACTCCAAGGGGTCATTTATGGGAGGAAGCATCAATAAACCCCCTCTCCATCCCCACGCTGCGGGGCAGGCACTTGGATAAAGGGTGGGAGCTGAACTTCAAATGCATCAGAGCAACTCAAACGAAGAATCCAAGATTATGTCCGTGGGCCAAAGGTGGGAATAGCCCAAACTCGGGGTTAGTGGTGACTTTAGTCACGCCTTGAACCAACCCACACTCCGTGTCCGCCTCCCTGTGTCCCCCTGGGCTGCCTGTGCACAGATTCCAGGCTGGCTCCAGGAGAGCTCCCCCCAGCCCCACCTGGCCTGCAGGTTCTCAATCTCAATGCTCTTCTCCCTCTCCATTTTGCTGAGCAGCTCCCTCTGCTTCTTGATCTCCTCCAGCAGGGTCTGATCCGCTCTCAGCTCCTGCTCCTTCAGCTGTTCCTCGAGTGCGTTTGCTCTGTGGAGAGGAGAAAGGGGGGGATGGAGCTTTCCTTAGGCCCCCTGCCAGCCGGCTGCCAGCCCCAGGGAGGGACCAGGCTCTCTTCCCAGGCCTTTTCCCAGCCCTCAGGTGAGCTGGGAGAAGCAGATGGTGAAACAGAACAAGCTTCCAGGGCAAATACACCAATCACATGTCAAACAGCTTCACTGCATCCCAGTGGGAGAAGCAGAACCTTTTCCATCAAAAGATTCCCAAGTCAGATGCCTTAAGGAACCCAAGCATTTTACTCAACTTCCAGCCTGGGAAAAAAGTTCATTTTTAATGATTTTTAAAGGTCTTCTCTTTTAGAGAATTAGAATTATTTCCAAGGGCAGCCACACACACACATCTCTTAATGGGAATCTCAGAGTCACTGAGGTTGGAAAAGACCTTGAAGATCATCTAATCCAAACATAAATCCCAGGGCTGTGGTTCCACCTGTGGTGGCCATGGCAGAGAAATCCTCCTTCAGCTGTTTCCAGCATGAAGTGGCCTCGTGGCCTCAGAGGAAAGGCAACAACCCCAGTCCTTCTCCTTTTCACTCTCTTGTGATCCTAACAAAAAATAAGGGATCTGCAGGTCACCCTTCCCTGTGTGTCAGCAGAACTGCAGATCACAGAATCCCACAATGGTTTGGGCTGGGAGGGACCTTAAAGACGATCCCATCCCATCCCATCCCATCCCATCCCATCCCATCCCATCCCATCCCATCCCATCCCTGCCATGGGCATGGACACCTCCCACTGTCCCAGGCTGCTCCAAGCCCCGTCCAGCCTGGCCTTGGGCACTGCCAGGGATCCAGGGGCAGCCACAGCTGCTCTGGGCACCCTGTGCCAGGGCCTGCCCACCCTCCCAGGGAACAATTCCTTCCCAATATCCCATCCATCCCTGCCCTCTGGCACTGGGAAGCCATTCCCTGTGTCCTGTCCCTCCATCCCTTGTCCCCAGTCCCTCTCCAGCTCTCCTGGAGCCCCTTTAGGCCCTGGAAGGGGCTCTGAGATCTCCCTGGAGCCTTCTCCTCTCCAGGTGAACACCCCCAGTTCTCCCAGCCCAGCTCCACTATCCCAGGCTGCTCCAAGCCCTGTCACAGCCACGAACACTTCCAGGGATGGGGCTGGCAGCTGGAATTTCTGCAATGGCTTTGCCCAGGCAGAGGCTTTTCCCAGCTGCTCCCACCCCTCCCAGCACCGAGCTCACCCAGGGCTTTGCTGCACTCCAAGCCCGCTGACACCTCTGGGCCAGGCTGCTGAAGTGAAAACACTTCCCTGGCTCCCCAGTTTATCAGGGCTTAGGGAAACCTCTGCTGGAGTGGCTCAGTTCCCTGACACGGCTGTTACTTAACAGAATTACAGCCCTATAGATAAACTGTGCTGGGTTTATCTGGCCAGGGTACGGATGTGCCAGGAGAGAGGGGCCTGGCAGATTAGCACACACAGGGATTACATCAGGGGGATCCAAAGGGCTGCACCCGGCTGGGATCCAGCAGGAGGCGAGCCTGGGAGCTCCAGAGACCGTTTGGAAGGGGCAAAAGGGGCAGGAAAACGTCGTCAATAGAAATATAAATACAATTTATATATATATTTATATGTAAAAGCCAAGACCTAGAGATCCAGAGATCGTTTGGGAGGGACACACGGAGCAGGGAAGCACATAAAACAACAACAACAACAACCAACCAACCAACCAACCAACCAACCAACCAACCAACCAACCAACCAACCAACCAACCAACCAACCAACCAACCAACCAACCAACCAACCAACCAACCAACCAACCAACCAACCAACCAACCAACCAACCAACCAACCAACCAACCAACCAACCAACCAACCAACCAACCAACCAACCAACAACAACCAAACAACAACAAAACCCCCCAAAACCAACAAAAAACCCCCAAGAAACAACAAAACCCACCAAAAAACCTCACAAAAAAACCAAACAAAAAAATCCCCCACCAAAACCAAAACCAAAACCAAAACCAACCAACCAACCAACCAAAAAAACCCCCAACCCAACCCCTTCCCCTGCAAAAAACCACCCTGAGTGGGAAGAGAGCCATAAGGATCATTGATTCCAACTCCCAGCCCTGCCCAGACACCCCAACAATCCCACCCTGGGCATCCCTGGCAGCGCTGCCCAAACACCCCTGGAGCTCTGGCAGCCTCGGGGCCGGGACCATTCCCTGAGGAGCCTGGGCAGTGCCCAGCACCCTCTGGGGGAAGAACCTTTCCCTGATCTCCAGCCTGACCCTGCCCTGGCACAGCTCCAGCAATTAAAAGCCATGTGTGAAAACCACCAAAAGCCAAGTCCTGGAGCTGCAAAGAACTCAAACACATAAAATATCAAATCTACACGTCACTGCGTCCTGCTCTCAGCTGGGACAGAGCCAATATTCCTGGTAAGGGCTGTGGCTGGATTTGGGAAGGGAGCTGGAGCATGTGGAGGGGGAAAGGCTGCCCGGGTGAGGCTCCTACCTGTGCACCAGCTGCAGGTTCTCCTGCCGCAGGCGGCTGTGCTGCTCCCCGTTGGCAGCTGTGTCCTTCTCCAGCTCCGTCACCCGCTTCTCCAGGAACACCACCTGCCAGCAGGGACACGGATCAGCCTCTGGGCACCCCCAAACCCACAGCAGCCCCCACACCATCCCTGAACACGGAGAGTTCCCACTGGAACTGGGCAGTTGTGCCGTGATTTAAAGCATCTCTTTCAAACCTCCTTTTCCACCCTGCTTTCCCAGGTTTTGATGGCTCCCGTGTACCAGTTTGGGGTCAAACACTTCACTCTTTCCTTTCTTCAACCCTTTCCTGATGACATCCTAAAAGGAGGCTGGAGGGAAGGATCCTGGTGGGTCTCCAGAGCTCCATGTGCAGCCCTGAGGTTGGATAACTCCCCACTGCCTGGAACAGGATGGAAACCCTGGATTTACAGATGGAGGGATCAATGCCAGCTGGGAGGGAAGGACCAGAGGTGAGGCTTTTCTCCCTGTGCCTGTACAGGGTTTATCCCAGCTGTATTTGCATTTTATTTGTTCAGATCCCATATAAAACAATCCTGGGGAAGAAGAAACGAGGAGCATGTCTGGAAAAGCCAAACCCTGGCTCTGGGAGAAGCGCAGGAGACACGGGAGCATTAAAGAGGCCGTGCAGACACACAAGGCCTTTCCCAGCAGTGCCTTTTCCATCAAAGGTTTCCCAAGTCAGATGCCTTAAGGATCCCAACTATTTTATTCAACTTCCAGCCTTGGAAAAATGTTGATTTTTAAATAATTTTTAAAGGTCTTCTCTGCATTATAATTATTTCCAAGTGCAGCCACACACACACACATTTCTCTTTCACATGCAGCTCCTCAGGACATTCATATTCCAGAGCTAAGAAGCTATTTCCAAGGAGTATCAGGACTGCAGTAGACATTTACACAACCTTAGCTTCTCTTCCCTGTTTTTTAACTAGGGATACTCCAACAAAATCTCTCCTGTGCTCCCATCTTATCCTACAACTCTTTTCTGGTAACCCCCCAGGAAACCCCATCAGCACCAGCACCAAATCAGCCCTACCCTGACAGCACGAGCAGAGGGTGCCAAGGAGAGGCAGTTCCTGTTTCACATTGGGTGGGTTGACTCAGAAAAGCAGAACTTGAGAACATCTTTCTGTGTGCAGGAGAAGTGAAAACGCTGCCTGTGACCAGCCCATTCCTGCTCCCAGCACGCCGGGGAAGCCACTGCCCCCGGAGAAGGATCCAGCGTCACCTCCTGACCCAGCCCAGCACCTGCAGCGCTCTCCTCCTCCATCCCCTCCCCAGCAAGCCCCAGCAGAGAGTCTCCAGCACGAACCACCACAATCTGCGTGGCCACGTGCCCAGCGAGCCCCTCCCAGCACAGGGGAGATGGGATAAGGGGTGGATCGGATCCAGAGACAGAGCAGAGCGGAGATGGGGCCCTGGCAGAGTGAGACTGGAACACTGGAAGTGTGGGCAAACTGGGAGCTCTGGCCTGATGTTAAAGGAAAAGTTTAAGTGATTTCAAAGCTCCTTTGGCTGGGTATTTTCTTGCCAGGAGCCTCCTGGATGAGGTTGGCAGCCCATCCTCAAGGGAAAACCAACACCAAGGCTGGGTTTTAATCCCAGAGCTTTTCCCGTGCCACAGCACCAGCACAGCCAGCCCTACATTCCTGCACGGATCAGAGACTGCGCCCTTCCCACTGCAGGGTACCCCAGTGCTGGAGCACTGCTTTCCTGAAGGAAAAGGTTGGGAATTCTTCACAGCAACTCTCCTACTTGCAATTAACTGTCTCATCTGCGAGGAGCTCCAGCTGATCCCGCCTGGGAACGTGGGAGCACTGCAAGGCACTGAACCCTGCAGGGTGACACGGACAGCGCCGCTCCCACCCTGCCCTATATCCTGTCCTCTCAACCTCTCAGCAAACCCCAGCACAGAATCAGCTTTATCCTGGCAGCGTGGGCCAAGGGAAGAAGGGAAGGAGGCCCTCACCTTGTCCGTGATGTCCTCGTCCGTGCACTCCAGGCTCTCCCGGTAGGATTCCTCCATCACCCCCACGGCCAACGAGCTCGTCTGGTGCAGCTGCCTGAAATAGGCACAAACCACCCCGACCCACAGCAGCACCGGCATCAGCGCCAGCAGCACCATGGGGACGCCGGGGGACGGCGCTCGGCACCTCCCGCCCTCCTCGGCCTTTGCCGAAGGGATTTATCCGCCCTGCTCCTGGGAATGCCGCGTGTCCCCGGCACAGCAGCCGCGCCCCCCCGACAAACCCCCCCCTCGGAGCGCCCGGGCAACAGACGTGGACGCGCTCCTGGGACTTCACACCGGGATCGTTGCTCTCGCTCTTTGGAATGGGAAGAGATAAGAGCTCCCTCTTCCCACTTTCCTTCTTCAGCACGGTCCCAAGGCCGTGGATTATCCAGCAAAGGCCAGAGTACTCCCAGTGCTGATAAGGCTGGGAAGAAGTGGGATGTAAGGAGAGGGACGGGGACAAACCCCCCTGAGGCTGTTGTGGCCCCCCCAGCCCAGGGTGAGCTAATCATTAACGAGGCCTGGTGACACCGGTGTCCCCAGCTTTGTGACGAGCTAAAGGACACCCTGGGAGGGGCTGCTTGGGGCTTCACCCCCGGCACGGCTGCGGATCCGCTCTGGAGAGCAACTGCCACGGGAAGTGGGGAGTGTTCCAGCCCTGGGAGCCCAGGCAGGAGGAGAACACTCTGCTCTCCTGTTCTGAGCAGGAGATGGATGAGGGAACCAAGGAGGGCTCCTTAAACCTCAGTTTTTCCTAGGAATTTGTACCACTGGCTCTCGAATTCCTCCCACTACGCAGTGTGCTGATCATGCCAGGACTCACTAAGCACAACTGGCATTTACCAAGAGGCCACAGCCTGATTTTGCATCCTCACCCTTGGTTTATATTTAGATGAATGTCTCGGGCACATTTGTCATTTAAATTGTGCCAAGCACAACAGGGCTTAAGCAGCTGAGATTGCTTGGCACGGGCAGAACCTGGATAACAAAAATGAGGAAAGAGCCCTTACCGAAATAAAATCAATTTTCTAAGAGCAAATGTCCTGGGATTATTCACTAATTACAGTATCTGCAACAAAGGGTATGCTTTGGGCTGAGCTTAAGGCAAAATCCTGTTATCTCCCTCCTTATCACAAACCAAACCTGACTGCTCTTGAATCAACTAATATTTACCCAAGCCCACACATCCCTGCCTCAGAAAAGCAAAGGGCCAGGAGGGCTCAATCCCCCGTAAGACAGGATATCTCCATTCCCAAAAGTTTAACGCAAATCCTCCCAAAATTATCCGTGCCAGGCAAGGGACAAAAACTAAAACAGGAAACCTGGGGACAGGCTGCTCCCCTCAACCCTCCTTCCTGCCAGTGTTTTTAACAAAGGTCTAGAAAGTAAGATGAGTGGAAGTAGGAAATGTAGTATCAAGGATCTGCTTCCTTTCCAGGAGGGGGAACCGTGCCAGGGGAGATTGCTGAGCGCAGGAAAAATGGAGAAGGGAAAGGTGTGAGAGCACAGCGGGAGGAAGAGGTGCAGGGAAGCTGCTTGGGTCAGCACAGGGAGCAGAGTGCCAGGAGCAGGAACATTCCCAAACTGAGCTCCCTGCTCCTCCACAGTGTGCCTGTCCTGCTGGGAAACCAGCACAGAGAAATCCAGCAAGTGCAGAGGGAAACCTCCCTCCTGAGCATGGCAGAGGCAGAACAGAGGAGGTAAGACTCAGCTTATCCTTAAAATCACGATGGCATGGGAACAGGCGGGATGGGGGAGCTGAGAGAGGACAGGTGAGCACCACAGGGCATTGAGAGGGGAGGGAAGGACCCCCTGCTCCAGAGATTCAGAGCGAACTGCCTGGATATATCCAAGATATCCAATATCCCTGTGCAGCCAGGGATCACAGTGCCCACACGGAAAAGGTGACTGACATCACACCGGGGGGCTGTGCAGGGCAGAAGCAGCACAGCATTAAACCTGGCCTTGAACAGGGCCTAAACCAGGGTTAAACCATTAAACCAGAGTTATCTGCAGCTCACCCAGATGCCCCAGAGCCCCTGACTGAGCAGGGGGAACTGCTCCCACAAAGGCAGGTGCTGAGAGTGACACTGAGTGAAGTAAAACAGGACCAAGAGCTGTCTAAGGCAGCTGGGATTTTTGGGGTGTTGGAGAATCCCTCCAGGTGAGGGCACTGACTGGTCTGGTCTTTAGAACTCTGCAGACATGGTGATATTGGGAAGGGGACATCCCAGAGGGATATGTCCTTCTAGAAACTCCTTCCCTCCTCCATGTGCCCCCTCCTATGGCACTGGCAGGTCAGAGCAGGAGGAAAAGCACCCCAAGTTTTTCCTGGAAGGAATCAGGCTGCCAGCAGCCTCCAGCTGTGTGCACAAGCGAGACACCCCCATTCCAGGAAAAAGATATCAGAATTAAACCCACTTTTCCCCAGCACTATGGAATATATCCAGAAATACAACTCTCCAAGCTTATTTCGGGTTTTCCATCCGCGGAGCCGGCAGCTCACAAGGATCAAGCAAACAACAACAGGAGGATGAGCTTACCTTGCCACCTTCTTGCTGGAGAGTCTTTTATTTGGGCTGCAAAATGAAGGAAAGACAGGAAAGAGTTAGAAAAGCTGACAGTGGAGAGGCAGGGAAACAGGAAACGGCAGGGACTCCGGGGCACATCCTTTGCTCTGGCAGGGAGCGCTCTTGGCATGCACCCCCAAACCCCTGGGAAGGGCAGGAGAGGGGCCACTCCTGCGTGTAACACCGAGGAATAACAAAGCACATGGAATAACGCCGGAGAGGAGCTCGCTGCCCCCCGCCACGCTCCGCTCTCCCGCTGATCCTGCCTGAAAACCGATCCCCAAGGAAAGAGCTAAGAATAGCAGGGAGGCCGGCGGGGTTTCAGCCCGGTGCTGACGGCACGCTGAGCCACGTGCCCTGCGCCCCACGGCACCCCAGGCCTCCCCTGCCACCCCCAGAGCTCCCACGGACTGGGCACACGGAGCAGCTCCTGCCTGCCAGCGGCACATCCATCCTTCTGCCCTTCCCACAGCCACCATCCTGCTGGATCAATCCATCCTTCTGCCCTTCCCACAGCCACCATCCTGCTGGATCAATCCATCCTTCTGCCCTTCCCACAGCCACCATCCTGCTGGATCAATCCATCCTTCTGCCCTTCTCACAGCCACTCTCCCACTGCTTGGCCCTGGATCACCAGGGAAGTGCTGCCTGCTCGTAGCTCAGTGGTTTAGGAGCTGCTGGTGGTGTCCCTGGCTGGATTTTGAGCGTGGCACTGCTGCAGTGGCTGGGGAGGGGGACGAGCCCTCTCTCCTTTCCCCAGATAACCGGGAGATCACTGCCTGGATCCGTGTCTGAGCCAGCTGCCACCATTCCGCAGCGGTCAGGGCTCGGTGGCACCACAGGACAAACAGCCAAGGGCTGTGTCACCGTGTCCCAGCCCCTGGGGACGGGCTGCAGGCTCTCCCTGCTGAGTAAAACCAGCCTTTTCCACAACCAGCTCCTCGCTAAGATGCTCCCTCCAGTCTTCTGGCAGTGGCTGGTGCTGGGGAAGCGGGCAGGGCTTGGGTCTCACTCCTCATCTTCCACCCGTGCTGGTGTCACACAGATGCCACCAGGCCACACCAAGTCCTCACTCAGCGATGGCAGCGGGGACAGCTCCAACCCAAGAAGCAGCAACTGCATTCTCTGAGGCTTAGCTCGGTTTTAGGAAAAAACAACAAACAAAATCATCTGGGTGTCCACTCCCGCCCGGAGCTGCAACGTGAGTTCTTCGAAGGAGGGATTAAAAATAGCTCAGGACAATTTGCTTTGTAAAACAACCCCCAAACCTGCCTGGGGGTGTTGTCAGGGTGACCGGCCCTCGGGTCAAAGTGCGTCCTCAAATCCCACATTTCCAGGGAGCACGAGAGCCGCTGCTGGCTGGGCTTCAAGGCTGCTCGGCGCCCAAGGCGGGGAGGTCAGGCCCTGGTGTTTGCCAGGAATTTTAAGGAATGGCCCCTGCACTGGGGGGAAAATGTTTTCCTCTGGAAAAAGCTCCTGGGGAAGTGACAGCACCTGCAGTGTCCAAAGGCTGACACCAGCAAGGGCACTGGAACAAAACAGAGGCACAAAGCACTTCATCCCAAGCTCCTGGAGGATTTTTTCCCATGCTGGGGGCTCGGGAAGCAGCGCCCCAACGCTGGCAGCAAGCTCCCCAACTTATTCCAAGGATGAACCACTGCCTGTGTGCCCACAGTCTTGAAGAGTGAGGCTCTTCTGGGGTGCTTTGGGGCTTCATCCCAGCTGCCAGAATCCCCTGGAGGAGGTGTCTTCAGCCTTGTCCCAGATTTTGGTCTAGCTCCTGCTGCTCTGGGACTCGTGCCCAGCTCCGAGGGCCTCACGTGAGCGCTGATGCAGGAGGAACAGCAGGGCCTGCGTGTCCCACGCGCTGCAGGGACATCCCCCACCCACAGCACACAGAAACAGGGCACTGCCCCTTCCCTGAAGGCCCTTGGAACACATTCCCAGTGCATCTGTATTTGGGAAACCCCGAACACAGATGGAGGGATTGCACCTACTCACAGGACAAATCAAAGCCTATGGAATTCCCACGGGACAGAGAAGCTCCGCAGGAAATCCCACCCATCACAGGAGGCTCTGAGGCGTTAGTTCAGCTTTGCAGGTAGATTTGGGGGAGAAAACCTGAAATGGAGTGGGGCTTCCAGGGAAAACCAGTGTTCTCCTTAATGCCTGCATAACCTGAGCCCCATCACTCACCCTCAAGGCCTCCAACAGCAAAGACAACTATTTACCGAAGAAAATAAAAGGGAGAGACTTTTTTTTTTCATTAAAAAGAATTAAATTCAAGCTCCTATTTGTTTGCCAGTTCTCTTCCCATAGCCCAGCAGAGCTCCCAGATCACACTGTCCCTGCAAAGGACAGCCAGAGGCCAAGAACACGACCAAAAACCAGGTCTGAAGAGGCACGTCAGCCATGAGAAGAAAGATCATCACCAGTGCCACCATCCTTCCACCCAGCGGGCTGCAGCCAGCTCTGAATGAACAAATCAAGAGGCAGAAATGCCTCCCCACTTGTCAGCCAGCACATCCAGCTGCTGACTGGGACACCTCCAAACTGCCATTCAAACCCTCCTGATGCTGCTGGCGTCTGTCACATCTCCCCGGCCCGCGGTGACACCGGGGCGGGCAGGCAGTGGGTGAAGCTGGGTGACACAGGATTGTACTGCTCCCAAGCCACATGGAGCAGGCTGATGCCTTCAGGTTGCTCCTGCAGCGGGAGGATGGGCTGTCCCTGCCCCTCCAGGCTGCCCTTCCACACCATTCCCAGTCTTTCCCTGGTGACAGAAATACTGTACACGGCCAGCTCGCGGCTCCCGGGGGAACGCGCCACACACGGCATGCAAAGGGCAGGGAATGCTCTCCTTGTCCGCCAGCCCCTGCACCCTCCACGGGGTGACCACCACCTCGAGCACCCACAGAGGCTCCTGTGGCCGGGTGAAGCTCATCCCCTTTCCCCTCCCCACAATCCCCCGGCGCCGAGCGAGGGAAAAGCCGCGCCGGACAAGGAGAGCCTTCCCAACCAGGACATCACTCCCCAGGCTGAGATGGCCACACACACGAGCCCCGTTACCTATTCATTTCAAGATCATTCAGGCGAGCAGAAAGATCCTCGAGGCGGTTGATTTGTTTGTGGCACTGGCTACAGTAAAACTCAAAAGCTTCATCTGCGAGAATGCTGTGCAGTTTCGCAGCGAGCGGATTGGTGCTAGAGAGATCACAAGGGTCATGTCAACAGCACAGAACGCACAGCGGGCAGCTGAGGCCGTGGCTTCCACAAGCTGAGGGTCCCTCAAGGTGGGGGAATTGTTGGTGGGAGAGATGAAGTTTGAATTTAAAAGTCAGGGCGGGTTGGGTCGCCTCCCACCCGATGATTTAATTAAAGCCAATACGGGGTTGCTTATAATAAGATATAGGTAATTTCTAATTTACAATAGTTTGGAACAATATGTAGCTAATTGATAGTTTATAATTGCTCAGTGTAATTTATATAGTTGATAATTAGCAACACTTCCATCACCCTCCTCCCAGACACTCCCAGCAGCCGAGCTTGGCCCACATTTCCAAACCCCTGAGCCAATCTCAACCCGCAGGAGCCCAGGGCAGGTGAGGTAAATGCTTCCCACAAACCTACACCACTGCAAAGTTTATTTTCCAGCAGGATTTTCCAGGCAATCTGTCTCAGGAGGCTCCTGGTTTGCCTCAGTAAGTGCAGGAGGAACTTGCACGCTGCAGGACTGGGTGCTGTGAGCCAGGGCTGAATCTAAGGGGGGTTTAGGCTGGATTTTAGGAAAAGGTTCTTCCCCCAGAGGCTGCTGGCCACTGCCCAGGCTCCCCAGAGCTCCAGGAGCATTTGGGCAGCACTGCCAGGGGTGCCCAGGGTGGGGTTGTTGGGGTGTCTGGGCAGGGCCGGGGGTTGGGCTGGATGATCCTGGTGGGTCTATTCCCACTCAGGACATCGTGTGATTCCATGATCCTCTGGTCAGTGTCCAGTTTTCCAGTGGGATGCTTTAAAAGCAGAGCAGCTGTGCTGCTGCAGACCCACCTTTAATAGTGCACAGAGCCAGAATTCCAGTGCAAACAGCTTTTAAGCCCCGATGAAATGGGCAGGTGCAGTTTAACACCTCCTCTGAAGTAAAGCCCAGAGGAGCCAAGCAGCAGTGCTGTGCTCCTGCAGGGAATGCCACTTGGGAAGGGGTGTGGGGGTCTGCAGGACTTTCACAGCTTGGGAAGCTGGGAGACACTGCCTCATGACTCGGGCAAGGCAGAGGGGATCCTGAACAGCAACTGGTTGGGGTTAATTTGGGGCCAAGCAGACCCCACAAACCATTTCAGTAGGAAAACGCGCTTCTGGAAGCCACGGGTGTGAATCAAAGGAAGGTTAAACAGTGAAAAACCAAAGCAGTTCCACAAGAGAGACAGGTAAAGGTGTGAGCAAACACAGGCAAGGTCAACCCAACAGGCATCCGGGAGGGGCAGTGGATCCCGGGATACAGAAACACACCAGCAAGTCCTGGCCCGGGGGACGTGCAGAGCTTGGGACATCCTGAGGGTCCCCTGGCTCAGCCCCCACCCCAGGGTCAGGCCTGGGGTCTGTGCTGTCTGTACAGTATTTCCCAGCCCCCTCAGACAGGCTGGACACCAGCAAATGCCAAATTATCATCTCTTCCCATTCCTGGAAAAAAAAAAAAAAATTCAATTGCAAACCATTCCCCGTGCCCCTCGGGGCAGGTCTGGCCCCGGGATAACCCTGTCCCAGCAGCTGACAGAGGGGTGGCTCAGGGTTTGTGCAGGGAGGAGGTGACAGCAGCCGTGTGGCACCTGGAGGAAGGGATGTCCCTTTTCTGGGTGCTCTTGGGTGCATTCCCTTCCCAGGTGGTGCAGCCTGGGCCAGGTGGGGACCCGAATTTCACCAGCATTAATCAAAATGAGAAGAGGAGTGTGGAGGAGAAGCCCCAGGCCGGCCTGGCAGCTCCTGGGGTGTGTGCAGATCCTCCTGGCCTCCGGCTGCGTTGGTTCCCTGCCCGTGCAGGGGGTGAGAGCTCAGCCCTGCGGTGTCCCCACCCACTCCAGGATCCTCATGGGTCCCTTCCAGCTCAGCACGTTCTGTGGTTCAACAATTCAGAGCCTTCCTGTGCCTCCCTCCATCTCCTGGAGGCACGTTTGTCTTTCACAAGTCCTTGGTGCTTCCTGGGGGCCAGGATAGGGCACAAGGAGCTTTTCCCTTTATTTCCCACTGACAGCTGCAAAGAGGTTTTTCCTACTGCATGGATACGCAAGGGAACACCCAAGAGGGGTATCACAAACATCCAAGGACTGTGCAGGGAAGCACTGCATCCCACAGTGCTCCCTGGAGGCTCCTGCGGTTTGTGGCAGTCCTCTGGAGTCGTGGCAGGAGAATTTCTGGATATTATTCCCATTTAGAGACTCTTGCAGCATGGAAAGGGTCTGTGGGGATGGGCCAAAAACCCCATTCAGCCTGAGCTGTGGTTCCTTCAGGTGTGATTAAACAGCCTGGGGCTGCTCAGTGGGATTTGGGTGGGAAGGGACATTAGAACCCGCCTTGTTCCACCCCCTGCCATGGGCAGGGACACCTCCCACTGTCCCAGGCTGCTCCAAGCCCCGTCCAGCCTGGCCTTGGGCACTGCCAGGGATCCAGGGGCAGCCACAGCTGCTCTGGGCACCCTGTGCCAGGGCCTGCCCACCCTCCCAGGGAACAATTCCTTCCCCATATCCCATCCATCCCTGCCCTCTGCCTGCCCTCAGGAAGCCATTCCCTGTGTCCTGTCCCTCCCTATCCAAAGTGAAGAAGAGCTGCACAGACTCAGGGAATGTTTAGGGAAGGACTTCACCCACACAGCAATAACCCAAGGGGAGGCTAGACCTGAGAGGCATGAGGAAATCCTCCGGCTCAAACAGCCCCACATTCCTGACTCCAGAGGTTCTGCAGGGTTTATCTCCAGCCTGCCTCCCCAGCAAGCCCCAGCAGAGAGTCTCCAGCACGAACCACCACAATCTGCGTGGCCACGTGCCCAGCGAGCCCCTCCCAGCACAGGGGAGATGGGATAAGGGGTGGATCGGATCCAGAGACAGAGCAGAGCGGAGATGGGGCCCTGGCAGAGTGAGACTGGAACACTGGAAGTGTGGGCAAACTGGGAGCTCTGGCCTGATGTTAAAGGAAAAGTTTAAGTGATTTCAAAGCTCCTTTGGCTGGGTATTTTCTTGCCAGGAGCCTCCTGGATGAGGCTGGCAGCTCATCCTCAAGGGAAAACCAACACCAAGGCTAGGTTTTAATCCCAGAGCTCTTCCCGTGCCACAGCACCAGCACAGCCAGCCCTACATTCCTGCACGGATCAGAGACTGTGCCCTTCCCACTGCAGGGTACCCCAGTGCTGGAGCACTGCTTTCCTGAAGGAAAAGGTTGGGAATTCTTCACAGCAACTCTCCTACTTGCAATTAACACCTCCAACATTGATGCTGCACCAGCCAAAAAGAAATGAGCCCTGACCTGCTCTTCCCTGCCAGCCCTGTGCAACCAGAATTGTCCAAACTCCGTGAGGGGGTTTGGGAAGCTGGGAGAAAACAGCAAGACAGGGAGAAAAAAAAGAGAAGTTTTGAGAAGTTTAGATGGCTGCAGAAAGGCACAAATGCGATGTTCCAAAGAGAAAAAAGTGTATTTTTGTGTTTAGCACGGGTGTGTGGCAGGCAGGGATCACTCCTGCCCTGTGCAGAGATGTGCTTCCAGTGGAAGAACACATTCCCTGTCATCCCAGACACCTTGTGGGCTGCAGCACTGGATGATATTCCAGCTTGTACTTATTTTCCTTAGAAAGTAAGCACTGATGGGGTTTGTACCACCACACCAGCTCCTCAGCCCACCCTGCTCGGGCTGGACAATGGACTTTTCCTGGTTTCAGACCCTAAAGCAAGGAGGAAATGCCACAGCCTGCTTCCTGCTCTACATATCCTTAGAGAAGGAATGCTGCTGCACCTCGTGCAAATCCAACCAGACATCGCAGCAAAGCCCGAAATAATGAAAGAGGAAATAAAATAAGAGTCACCCCGCAGGATCAGGGGTAAAGCTGCAGGTGGTTTTCTCTCCTGGAAGGTTCTGTGAGCAGCCACATCCCCAACAGGAGTGGGAATGTGACGCTGGAAACGCAGACAGCTCTTCCACCTCCTGCTGGGCGCCAGCAGGACGGGCACTAACCAGGGAAAGGAAACACCGAGGGAGGGAATTCCTCCTCCACTTCCAAGCTGATTATCCCGTTGTATCCAAAGTTTGCCAGGCCCCCTGCCCGGCAAATCCCAAGGAAAACCCCGGTCCCGCAGAGCAGAGCAAAGGCACCGAGCGACTGCCCCTGGGGGAGCAGCAGCAAGGGCCGGGCATTACCTGGGAGAGAGGAAGGAGGAGCTGCCAAAGCTGCTTTCCCCATTACACAGCGGGTCCGGGAACAGGTCGGCCTCGTTCCCTTCCCCGTAATCCTCGAAATGCTCCTCCCCGCTGATGACGGTGACGATGGAGTGGCTGAGCTCGGAGCCCAGGGCCAGCTCGTGGGGATGGGATCTGTGGGAACAGACAGGCAGATGTTAGAGCATTTCCACAGGCATCCAGGACATCCCCTTTCCCACAGCACCGGGTTTGTGTGCACGGGATTTGGGAGTGGAGTGGTGCATTCCGTGAGAAGCTGCTGCAAGCTGCCCCCCCACGTCCAGCAGAGCCCATCCCTGGTGGCTCCAAGACGGACCCGCTGCTGGCCGAGGCCAGGAATGGCGGAGGCACCTCTGGGATAGCAGATTTGACAGGGAACACACAAAAAAGTGATGGGGCAGCTGGAACTGAGTGCAGAGAGGAGTGGGGTGAGAACATGGGGGAGGAACAGCTCTGCAGGGAAGGGCAGGAGGGGCAGGAGCTGCTCCGGGCACCAGAGCTGAGATCACCCTGAGATTCCTGGGATCGCCCTGGGATTCGGTGGGGCAGCTGTGTCCCTGCAGCCCACGGAGGGCAGCGGGGGCAGAGATGCACCTGCAGCCCCTGGAGGAGCCCAGGCCTGGAGCAGGAGATGCCTGGGAGGGGCTGTGAGCCCGTGGGAAGCTGTGCTGGAGCAGGGTCCTGGAAGGGACCTGCAGATCCATGGGGAGAGGAGCCCATGCTGGAGCAGATTTCCTGGTGGGATCTGTGACCCTGTGGGGGACCTGGGCTGGAGCAGGCCGTGCCTCAGGGACTGACCCCGTGGAAGAGCGACCCACGGTGAAGCAGTTCCAGGAGAGTTGTTGCCCGTGGGATGGGCTCAGATTGGAGGAGTTCATGGAGAGCTGTCTCCTGGGGAAGAGACCCCACACTGGGGCAGCGGGAGGACTCTGACTGCTCTCCCTGAGCAGTGGCAATGTGTGATGGACTGACCATAACCCCCACCCCCATCTCCCTGTGCCAGTGGGGAAAAGGAGGGAGAACTGGGAAGGAGGGACGATGAGGGGTGAAGGTGTTTTTAAGGTCTTATTTTACCTCTCATTATCCTGCTCTGATTTTATTAGCAATAAATTCAATTAATATCCCCAATTTGAGTCTGTTTTGCCCGTGATGGTGTTTGATGAGTGATTTCTCCCTGTCCTTATCTCAGCTCACGAACCCTTTGTTACATTTTCTCTTCCTGTACATCTGTGGAGGGCAGGGATAGAGCAGCTCTGGTGGGTTCCTGGTGCCCAGCCAGGGTCACCAAGTGAGTGATGTGTCCCATTCTGGCAGAGCAGGACGGGACAGGAGCAGCCCAGGCACCACCGGGAAGTTTATGGTGATTTTTTTCCCCCCCAATAAAACAAGTTTTCCCATTGGCAGCTGCACCACAGGATTTGGGGGCACTCAGACTTGCAGGGCAGTGCCCAGGGTTGGTGACAAGCCCTTGCTCGACTCAAAGCACGGCAGAGAAAGAGCTGGGCACGTCCCAGACACATTCTAAACGCTGGGAGCTCCACGGCAGCCCGTGCCAGGCTCACACTCGCTTGTTGCTGCCTAATCCTCTCAAGGGCCTGGGGTTTAACCCCATAACCCCGGCGGGATTGGTGTCGGGGAGGGGCGGCTTCAGGCAGCTGGGACAGACCCCCAGCAACACAAAGGAGCCCTTTCCCTGCTTTTCCTGCTGGGAAAATGCTGTGTGTGACAATCCCGGAGCGGGGAATGTGGCTCCGTGTGTTTTTAACGCTGGATCCAGAAGGTTGGAGCGCGTGAAGCCTCAGTGCAAACCCTAAACACACCCAGCACAGGTCCTGGGATGTCCCTTCTCCCGAGGGGACACAGCTCAGCACAGAGTCATTGTCCCTGGAAGAGTCTTTCCACTGCACGGAGCCACAGAGTCCCGGAATGGTTTGGGCTGGAAGGACCTTAAAGCTCATCCAGTCCCACCCCTGCCATGGGCAGGGACACCTCCCACTGTCCCAGGCTGCTCCAAGCTCTCTCTAACCGGCCTTGGCCACTGCCAGGGATCCAGGGGCAGCCACAGCTGCTCTGGGCACCCTGTGCCAGGGCCTCCCCACCCAGCCAAGCCACCTTTCCTGCCCAGGACCAGGGAAGTTTTCAAATTAAGCTGGAGAAAAAAGGCAGGGGGGATTTGCAACAACCAGGCCGCGAAAGCAGCCACGGGGCTGGGAGCCACAGGTCTGTGTTTTGGAGGGCTTTAACAACGCTCTGCTCTCCAAAATTCTAAGCTGAAAATCATAATAATATCACATTATTACAGAAATTGGTGTTTTGGGCTATGCCCTCATCTCCACACACTTGCTAGAGAGGGAACTGGGGTAGGACCAGATTGCTGGACTAAACCAGAAAGAAAAAAAGATTACAGATAAGCCATTTATGCCAAAAACCTGCTCCATCTGAAGGATTTGCCCTTATCCCGCTAATAAAAACATGTCAACCCTCCAGATCTCTATTTAACCACAAATAAATCCAGCCCAGCTTGTGGGCATCTGCACATCCTCCTCGAGCCCTTGAGAGGCACCAATATTCCAAGTGGGATCCACCAGAACCCATCCATCCCCGTGGTGAGTCAGACCCTCGCCAAAAGCAGCGGAAATCTCTCCGGGAATAGAAGCCAGGGGGTGGAATTGTTAATTCAGAAGCAAAACCCAAGCCCAGAACTCTAAATCTGGGGCTGTGGTTTGATAAGCACCGCACAGAAGCAGATCTGATCAGGCACCTGGAAACCCTCAGCCTGGATGCTTCGGGCAGTAAATTTTATTTCCTATTCCCCTCTTGGGGCTCAGGCAGTTTCAGGCTCCAGAGTCTTTACTACACACACCCTAAACAATCCTCAAGCTCAATCCACTTCAGCTGTGTTGGGCTTTGAGAGCTCCTGAGGAGCGATGCTGAAGCTCTGCTCCAGCCCAGCAGCTGCGCTGGTGGGACTGTACTCACTGGCTGTCCCTGGGCACCAGAGGTGTCCTCCTGTGTGGGGTCTGATGGCACCAAAACCAGCCCTCAGCACTCCCAGGGGTTCCCATTTCAAACCTTTCAAATCTATAAATCAAATTCAGGTTTTGGCTCCCTGGTATCTGCATCCATTTAACAATCTGGGAGCAGGCTTGGACGGAACACCCAAAGGACATCCGACCTTCCCAAGCCCACACCCAGGGCAGCAGGGAATCCCACAATGGTTTGGGTTGGAAACAACCTTAAAGCTCATCCCATCCCACCCCTGCCACGGGCAGGGACACCTTCCACTGTCCCAGGCTGCTCCAAGCCCTGTCCAGCCGGGCCTTGGGCACTGCCAGGGATGCAGGGGCAGCCACAGCGGCTCTGGGCACCCTGTGCCAGGGCCTCCCCACCCTCCCAGGGAACAATTCCTTCCCAATATCCCATCCATCCCTGCCCTCTGGCAGTGCAAAGCCATTCCCTGTGTCCTGTCCCTCCATCCCTTGTCCCCAGTCCCTCTCCAGCTCTCCTGGAGCCCCTTTAGGCCCTGGAAGGGGCTCTGAGCTCTGCCTGGAGCCTTCTCCTCTCCAGGTGAGCACCCCCAGCTCTCCCAACCTGGCTCCAGAGCAGAGGGGCTCCAGCCCTTGGAGCATCTCTGTGGCTTCCTCTGGACTCTTTCCAACTCCTCCTGTGCTATTGACCCCACACAAGCAAGCACCAAGAGCAAGCTGACCCCGCAGGCCCCGTTTCCCAGGCGCAGCACTCTGTACCTACAGGCAGGTGAATCGGAAGCAGGCGCTTTTCCCCAGCGGCCGGGAGCGCACGCAGGCTGCCATGACCCCTGCAGGGACCCTGTGCCGGTGACAGGCAGCTCACGGCTGATTATATCCCAATTTAACTGTCACTGAGCCGGGCGCGCTGCGGCGACAAGAGCTGAGCTGGATAATCCCATTCCTGCCCTAATCCACAGCACCCCTTCGGCGCCGGGGCCCAGCGCTGCTCGCTGCCTCTGCCACGGCCCCAGCTGGGGTTTTGGGGTGGGAGGGAAGCCTGGTGCTTCCGAAGAGCAACGGGAGCTGTAAGCACCCCCTGGAGCACCAAGCCTGGGCCTCGTGTTTGGGGACAAAACTCATCCTGTGTGTTACAGACCTTAAGTGAGGATGATTCCAGAGGTGTTGGTGCAGATCGGTGCTCTTGGGGCACTAACCGGGCACTGGCACAGATTTTCCAGGGAAGCTGTGGCTGCCCCAATCCTGGACATGTCCAGGACGGGGCTTGGAGCAGCCTGGGATAGTGGAAGGTGTCCCTGCCCATGGCAGAAGGTGGAATGAGATGAGCTTTTAGGTCCCTTTCAACCCAAACCATCCCGTGTTCTGTGATCCTAAAGGAGTTCCACCCTGCCCTCCTGCCTGCCAGCATCCCAGCTTCACCCCAAACCCCACTTTTCCTCCAGAAACGGGGTGGGCCCAGGAGCAGTTTCGCCAGCAGCGGTTCAGACCCGGGGAAGGAGATCTTGGCTCACGTTTCTGTGCTGCAGGCAGAGGTTTCAAACCAGTTATTACAGGAGGTGCTCGCACATCAAAGGGCACACGCATGTTTTTAGGGAAAACAAAAATAGAACGAGTTCCCCTCCTGACTGGAAAATTACATGTTGTGTTTCTGGCTTAAGTGATAGATTAAAAACTGCAAGTCTTTCAGGTATTTGGATCACCTGAGAAGTTATTTTAGAGGTTAAAGATGCTAATGAGGGTACAGAAGATCTCCCAAGGCAAGCAACGATTAAGTCAAAGAGATTGCCAGGCCGAGCTCCAAACCAGCCTACACAAACCAGCCTAATTATTCTCGTTATTCCTCCAGAAGAGCTATTTTGGTCTCGCACGGAGCTACAAACACAAAGAACAAACCAAGTTGCAGCAAGACAGACTCGGCCCACTCGATGCGGAACCCTCCGGCTGCGTCTCCCTCAGCCCTCACTCCCTGCCCCGTGTGGGGGGCTCTGCTCCTGGCTGCTCCCACTCACCCATGCTCCGGCTCCTCGATGGGATCCGTGAATTCCGAGTGCACGGTGGAGTCGATGGCGCTGTCGGTCTCCACCTCGTCGTGCATCTCGTGCTGGACCAGGGTGCTGGTGTCCTCATCCGTGAAGGTCTCGCACTCGCTGTAGGTGCTCTCCGAGCCCATGTAGGCACTGTCAGTCACCTCATTTGCCTGGTTACAAAACAAAAACACACATGAAGCAAAAAAAAAATAAGATCCTACAGCTGTGTGGATTCGTGGCAGAGCGGGACAAAACAGGGATAAGGCGGCGGGTTTTGGCCGTGTTGCATTTCCGAGCACAGAAATCCAACCTCTGGAATAGCCCCAGCTCCAGGTGCTGCTCCGTGGGCACCACGGGGTGCCTTTGCACGGTTTGGGAAGCAGGTCACAAAAATAGGGACTAAATAAGAGCTGGAGGGAGGTTTTGTTGTGAGCCAGGATGGATTTGGCCAGGGCAGGAGGGATTACCCACCGCTGACTCAGCAGTTTCCATCACCGCTGCTTTCTCCCACCCCATTCCAAGAGGACACATTATTAATCTGAATTCCCTGCAAAAACCACCATTCAAAACTCCCACTTAGCCCTTAGAGCGCCTTTTTTTTGCCCTGTCTGCTAAAACCTTCCACCCCTCGACAGCAAACAAGCTGTTTCCAAATGTTCATTACAGCTTCTGCTTTTCAAATCCCCACACTTCAGCTGGAGCAGCGCCTCACATCCAGCACCGGGCAGGCTCTGGGAAAGCAGCGGGATTTGGGTTTTAAGAGACCATGATACTGGGTTTTCCTCCCAGTTCTGCAGCCCAGGCAGGTGTTCAGCTGCAGTCCTGCCTGTTTGCTCCTACACACGGGGAGGGATGATCCCTTCTCATCCTGATGTGTGGAGAACCATGGGAGCAGCACAGACCACCCCCCCCAGAAGGCCAAAGCTCTTGTTCCCCCTCGCAGTGCCAGCTCCTTTCCCAAGATCTGGGGATTTCCCCAGCACGCCTCAGAGCAAATCAAGGAATTTTTGGATCCCAGCTGATCCCTGTCCCCAGAGGGGTCGGGCAGAGGGGTGAGAGCCCTCCTGCCTGGCCTCCAGCTGAAGAGCTGCTCATGGAAAGCCATCTGCTCCATCTGAAGTCCACCTGACGGGATCCCACGTGCTCAGCTGCCCGTCAGGCACAGCAGCAGGGCGGAGCAGCAGAAGTTTGAACACAGGCATGACTGCAGCAAACCCCTTTTCCTCTGCACAGAGCAGCTTTCAGGGCTTTTCCCAAGGATTTTGGAGAAAATGGCATTTCTCAAAGCCCTGTGTTCATAGAATCAGAGAGTGGGTTGGGTTGGGAGGGAGCTCAAAGCCCATCCACTTCCACTCCTTGCCATGGGCAGGGACACTTTCCACTATCCGAAGTTTCTCCAAGCCCCGTCCAGCCTGGCCTTGGACACTTCCAGGAGCAAAAAGGGATAGAAAACCTCGAAGGGATGGAGAGAGAATTGCTGCTTAAGAGCAATTCCCACCCCACACGGACACTGGGAGCAGCCAAGTGACCCAGTCCAGCCCTGCTTTGCCCCTGTGCCCACCACGCTCAGCGGGATGCAGACAGCCAGGAGCTCCTCTTGAGAGGCTGGCTCAGCTCCCACCCGGACCCCAGCACCTCTAGGACAGCACCCCGAGGTTAAACACGACATAAACCTGCACAGAGCTGCAGCCTGAAGTCAGCGTGAGGAGAAGGGGCTGTTCCAGTGAACTCCACCAGGGCAGAGCCTGTGGCAGCCTTGCAGGGAGAAACAAAAGCCTCTAAAGCCCCCACCCACTTCAAAAAGTATAAATCCACCAAAACCACTTACACACCTAAAGCTGGGACTCGCTTAAGTGCTTTACTGGATTTATGCTGCGCTTTCTAGAAACACCATTAATGCTCCAGCAGGAGGGACATGGCAAAGCAGAGGCTTGACCTGCCTCGGCTTGGTCACGGACAGAGAGAGCCCAAGAGGTGACAGCAGCCACCCCCAAGTGCACATTCCCCTCCCTTTTGCCTGTTTGAAAAAGATTTCGTGCCAAACCGGAAAGGATTTTGCTTGCACACTACAAAATAAAGGCTGCTTTTTAAAATACCAACCCCCCCTTCTCACTGGAAAAGCTGGAATTTAAGTATACATTGAAGTATTATAATGAGCACAACTATTGAAAGAAGCCAAAAAACCTCCAAACACTCCAATTCACGAGGAATTTGACTAAAAATCCTGCTGTGGTTACTGCTGACCCTCTCCACACGAAGCAAACCAGGAGCTGAACAGTGCCCTTAGTCAGATGTTGGAACAAGAAGACCTTTAAGGTCCCTTCCAACCCAAACCATTCCATGATTCTCTGATTTCTCTATCAAATTGTTCCAAAACACCTTATTGATGGGAAATACATGCATGGAGAGGCCGGATTTGGCAGCAACCCTTTTGGCAGGAGCAGGAGAACCCACCAGCACAGCACATCAACCGTTGTCCTTCAGCCACACCAAAGATGTGAACCGATTTATTATTTAAAAATGTTATTTTTCCTTTGTGATGCCAGCTAGATGAGGTTTCAAAAGCAAGAGAGGCCTATTAAAATTAAACCTGCGTGGGCAACGAGTTAAGAAGCAGCTGAAACTGTGAACAAAGTCCTTGTCCTGAGCACGAGCGTGGAGAACTTTGCCGCACGTTTCATCACGGAATCAGTAACTAAACCTCGACAAGAGATGCCAGGAGGAGATAGGCAAACCAAGGGGGTTCAGGGATTGCCAAATGCCTGACAGAGCCAGCCAAGCCAAATCTCCGTCCCTGGGCGAGCGTGTGGGTACAGAAAGTTCTTCTTTATGGCCTCATGAGCAGCTGGTCTGTGCACTGACCCTTCAAACCCCCCTGCCACAGCTCTCCTTCAGCCAGCTTTGCCTCCCTGTGAGCAGAAACATTTTTTCCAGCTTAAAAAAAAGCCAAGTATACTTAAAAACATCCATGGGCTCAGGACATCCAGGCTGGGCTGCAGCCACCCCAGGGGACTTGCCAGGAACATTCCTGCCACGTTCACAACGGGGTTGGTGTCACCAATATCAGTGCGTTTTCAGTTTTTATCAAAGAAAACACCCTGAGGTGCTTCAGGCAAACCTCAGACATTAAACCTGGGACTTGGGCACACGTAGAGTTCTGAGCTGGGACAGGATCAGGGTTTGACTGAGGCTCCCAACCCCGAATCCAGCTTGTCCAGCAGTATTTCCCCAGAGCCACGCCTGGCTGGCAGGGACAGGGGCCACCCCGAAGCACCTCCACCTGCTCAGGGAAACTCCACGGATCTGAGAGCCCAGGTCAGCATTCCTTCTTTAAAAAGGAAATAAATGATGAAATCAGCCCTGGGATGATGTAATGGGCCCTGATGAGACTGGGGAGGTGCCTTTAGGAGCCTTCTCCAGCAACAGCTCCTCCATTCCACACATCTGATGACATGTGGGAGTAAAGATTATTTGATTAGATGTTGTAAAGTGCTGTAAAACCATATGGATTCATAAAAAAGCTGCTGCAGTAGGAGGAGAGTGACTCTTGGGAATCACCTGCAAGGCCTGGGCAGGGACAGGCTCAGCTTTGATCTGCCACGGACAGAAGGTTCAGCACAAGCTCTGCCAAAGCGTTGCCTTGAAAAGAGGGCAAAGTCTGGCTCCCAGGGAGGTTCCTCCCCGGCAGAGCTGTCCCTGGAGCTGTCTCAGCATCCCCAAGCTCTGCTGTCCTTGGCCACAAACACTCGGAAGCTTGGGAGGGGAGGTGAGGGACAAGGAAAAGGAAAAACAACTCTGCTTTCCCAGCAGCGTGGGCCTGTTTCTGACTGATCCAGCCCTGACTGCGCACGGGACGGGGAAGAGACGGATCAGCTACAAAAATCCCCCTCCAAGGACACCCTGTGGCCCAAACAGCAGTGACAGTGCCAGGCTGGGAGCCAGGGAGAAGGGAGACAGCTGTGTTTGTAGTCCCACACGAATGCGGCCGACCCCAAAGCCGCGAACACCCCATGGCAGCTCAGCCTCCGGAACGCCACTGTGGGGACCGCCACCTCTGGATCCCAGCATTGCCCTCTTCCCACATATCCAGGCAGTGCCAGCTTCTCAGGGAAGCCAGGGAGTCTGTGCTCAGCCCTGGCTGAAGGCAACTTCCACAGCTCAGCCCCCGGAGCTGGGCTTGGGGGGGTTACGCTCCATCACCCCCCCTTCAAGGCTGGGCGAGAGAAACAGTTGGGGCAAATCGAAACCTCTCACCCAGCCCAAAAAACAAACCCCAAACCAACGCACAGAACACACATCCGGCTGCCCCCAGCACCCCAAACACCAGCAGGCAGTGGCCCTGCTGGTCCAGCTGCCCCAGGGAGACCCAGGCAGAGGGGAGGGTGAAGTTACACCTCAGCCCATGGAATCACAGAATCGTGGAATGGTTCAGGTTGGAAGGGACCTCAAAGTTCTACTCAGTTCCAACCCCCCTGCCACGGGCAGGGACACCTCCCACTATCCCAGGTTGCTCCAAGCCCCGTCCAACCTGGCCTTGGGCACTGCCAGGGATCCAGGGGCAGCCACAGCTTCTCTGGGCACCCTGTGCCAGGGCCTCCCCACCCTCACAAGGAGGAATTCCTTCCCAACATCCCATCTAAATCTCTCCTCTTTTAATCTAAACCATTCCCATGCAAAAAGGCAGGTGAATTCCCAACCTGCCCCTTCCCGGCACCTCCGGGGCTGAGCACAGACACCCAATCCCTCCTCATTTCAGCTCCCAAACACCCACCTGTGGAGACATCGCCTGCTCTCCAGAGCCAGCTCCAGCTCTGGGAGCAGCTTCTGCAAGGCAGGAGGGAAGCAAAGTCCAGGAGAGGAGAGCCGGGAGGCTTATGGAGAGAGCAGCCGAGTCCCAACAGAGCGCCTTTTGTTCCCGAGCTCCCGATAAGGAGCGGGAGCCCCGGCACACTTCCCTGCCTGCCGTGTGACCGCAGCCTCCTCCCGCTTCCCTGAATTCCAAAATAAAAGCACGTCTCGGAAGCCCTGCTCCAGGTGCTCACGCTTCTCGGGAATCCATCCCCAAATAAAAAGGTTGAACGCGAAGTCGACCTGCCCAAGTCGACCTGTCGAGGTTTATCTCGGCCTTCCTGGTGTTTCTGGTGAATAATTAAGCGTTACATGACAAATTCCTTCCTTATAGCCACGAATAGAGGGATGAATAAAGCCTGGATTGCTCACCAGGGGCAGGTCAGGAGCGCTTTTGGTGACTCAGAGGGTGACCTCTGGCAGGCAGTGACAATATTGACCCCACAGAAGGGCTGCTCACGGCTGCCAGCCGAGTTTACAAACATCCCAGAGCCACCCAGGCCGAGCTCTCAGCCAAGCAGCTCCCTGCAAACAGGAGCCCAGCAGAGCCAGCACTGTGGGAGAGCTGATCCACGGGATTGTCCCTTCCCTGCGGCAGCCTTCGGCACACGGAGGCCTTGGCACTGCTCACACCCACAAGTTTTGAGGGTTTTGTCTGGTTTTCTGTTTCCTCTCCACAGAAACCTCACGTTTCAAGCTCCCTCAGTCCTGCCTACCCAGCACAAACACGCTGATTTCCTTCCCTTACCTTCCCAAAGCACGTTTTCTCCTTTCCTTGGGGTTATCCTTGCTGTGCTCTGGGCCACATCCTTCCTGGCGTGCAGAGAGCTCTGAGCAGAGCCCACTGCTCAGCAGCACTGACTGCGAGTGCCCTGCACCTCGATAAGCAGTTGACCTCCTGAGCTGCGTCCAGGCCAGCCCAGATTCCTGCTCAGGAAGGAGTTATGCTTTAACCCGAGCTCTGCCTGGATCTGCTCCTCCACAGAGCAGGTCACAGCCCTTTCGCTCCTCTGCTCGCGCCTCAAGACCTCAGAGAACATCGAGAACCCAAAATCAGACACTAAAACTAATGAGGAAACCCCAATCCCTGCCTGTTTTACTTCTCAAACTCTTACTGAGACACCTTTGCTCCCGCTGCTGCCCCCCCTCACCTCCCGCTCCTTCCCCGTGTCCCACAGCCCAGTTCCCACGTTCCCAGTCCCACACAATCTGCTTGTGGTTCAAGATAAGGCTCCAAGGACTTTGTTTTCCAAACTCTTTCCAGCCCATTTCCTACAGGGCAAACACTTCAACTCGGATCTTTTCTGACCAGCAAAGAAATTTCTCACCCCAGCCCTGCACTCGGGTCCTGCCTTCAGGGACATCCCTGCCTGACTTACACTCCCACCCTTCCCTCTACACAGCACTGAGTCTACACAGTCAATTAATTTCCTTGCTATTTTCAGGCTTTAAGATATCAAATTATCACCATGGACTGATTTGGGGGAGCTGGAGCCCCTCTGCTCTGGAGCCAGGCTGGGAGAGCTGGGGGTGCTCACCTGGAGAGGAGAAGGCTCCAGGCAGAGCTCAGAGCCCCTTCCAGGGCCTAAAGGGGCTCCAGGAGAGCTGCAGAGGGACTGGGGACAAGGCATGGAGGGACAGGACACAGGGAAGGGCTTCCCACTGCCAGAGGGCAGGGATGGATGGGATATTGGGAAGGAATTGTTCCCTGGGAGGGTGGGCAGGCCCTGGCACAGGGTGCCCAGAGCAGCTGTGGCTGCCCCTGGACCCCTGGCAGTGCCCAAGGCCAGGCTGGACGGGGCTTGGAGCAGCCTGGGACAGGGGAAGGTGTCCCTGCCCATGGCAGGGGGTGGGATGGGACGGGCTTTAAGGTTCTTTCCAACCCAACCCATTGTGGGATTCTCTGAATACAAGGACAATATGGATGTTCATTTGCTGTCACAGAGGGCTCATGGCCCTTTGTCCCTCGGTGCAGGAGAGCAGAAAGGCTTTGGGGACAGTGGGGACACTGCTCAGGGCTCCACGTGCTCCCCCAAGGACAGGTGAACAGACACTGGACTGCATCCATCACGTTCCACAGCCACCTGCACCATTTCAAGCCCACCAGCTGCTCAGCACAGAATTATCCCCAATTCCAGCAGGCAACCCCTGGAGAGGGGTTTGTGACCATTCCATTCACGGTGCTTTTGGGTCAGCCCTGTGACCAGAGGCCTACTGAGGCCATTCCAGAAGGTGGGAATGGCACTGGGACAGCAAACCTGAGCTCTCAGCTCCACGTGCCCATCCCCACCACCAGACCTTCACATCTGGGTGAGGACAGCCAGGGAGCAGCTGAAGCCAGCTCTGTCCTGGTGCTTTGAGCCCCTCGGACAGCTCAGAGCGGGTTACAAAGCTCAACCCCATCTTTTCAGCCTGGCAGGGTGGTAACAGTGGTGTGGAGAGGCAGAGGAGGAAAAAGCCTCACCTAAAATGCCAAAGACTGCGAAGCAGGGCCCTCCTAACGCCCTGTGCTCAGCAGGCCCAGCTCTGCCTTCGGGAATGCAAGTATCTCCCTGGGAATTCTGCACTAGGAAAGGAGGGCTCAGAAGGTCCACAAGGCTACCGAGAGGGGACACAAGGAACCTGCAGCAGGTTCCTACAACCACCCCATGTGAGCTCCTTCACAACACGAGGCGCGAGGAACGGCAGCGATGCCTCTGGGAACGGCTCCCGCCCCGCCGAGCTCCGGTCCCCACGCGCTCCCACAACAGCTCCTGTGTTCCAGCACACAGCTGGGGCCCTGCAAGGCCCTGGTCCCCTTTGCAGAAGCTCTGAGCAGCTGGAGAAACCCAGAAAGGTGGATTTCAATGGCCTCGCTCTGATTTTTGCCCTCAGAAAGAAGGATTACATTCAACTGCTCAACGTGGAAACAAATCCCGGCTTTAACAGAGTTAAAGTTTCACAGAGTTGATGTCTTGGCCTTAAAGCTGCTGCTTGCTGTCGCACAGAATGTCACAGAATATTCTGAGCTGGAGTTCTTCCAGCTGTACCTGTGGGCAGGCAGCCTGGGAGAGCCAGGAGTAGCTCCTGATCCCAAAATACACAAAACCTGGGACCTCCCCAACTCCCATGTTCCTCCCCAGATCCACTCCCCCCGCGCTGTACAACTCCCTGCCGGACAAACAGCCAGAGGGGACATGCCTGGGCGGGTGAAGGCTTCCAGGGAAAGCCAAATTCCCCTCTCGTGGCTGTGCAGAACGTGTTCTCCTGGCTGCTTCCAGGAGGAGCCGCGGCAGCCGCCCAGCAGATGGCAACAGCCCTGCACAAGGCACTGCATCCGCAGGATTTACGGCTGCCTGTCCTGCAGAGCTCAGCCAGAGCCTTCCTCCGACCTTGCTGGCCCAAAACACGAGTTCCCAGAGCTAAAAATCCCTCTTTGGGGTATTTATGGTGCTCCCAGGCAGCCTTTACAGAGCCCTGGCTCCGCCTCTCCTCCAGCCCACCTAAAGTTAAACATCTCCATGCCCATCCCAGCCTAATCCCAGCGTTTTCACGGCTTGTTTTCCTTTTTGGAGAGTCATCCTTCCCATTCTGCATCGCCCAGGGGGGCAAAGCAGAGGGGCAGAGCCCTCACCCTAGGGCCAGGCACAGCGGGTATCCCTGTGGTGCTGGGCAGATGGCTGAGCTTGGAGGTCCTTTCCAGCCTTAAGGATCCCACGATCCCAAGAAAGCTGACTCCAAATTCACCTCCGTGTCCCCCAGAGCACTGCAAACGAGTCCTGTGCCTCAGCACTGAGTCATGAGCTCCACAGGAGCTCGCAAGGGAGGCGAGGAGAACTCCCACCTCCCAGGCAGGCAGCAGCCAAGCTGTGCCAGCCCAGCCTGGGGGAAAACAGGGCTCAGGTGTCCACATGGAAAAGCTCCAAGCTCCCTTCACGTGGCTCTGACGAAGCAGGAAGGCTGTCATTAGCTCTTGGTGGTTTCTCTCCCCCCAGCAACCACCACGCTTCCACCTCGGGCAGGAGCACACACCGGTGGGGCTGCAGGGAGGTGATCCCAGCCAGGTGATGCTCTCCCTGCTCCCAGCGGGTGCACGGGGATGAGGTTCCTCTTGGAAGTGTGACAGCAGAGCTGCAGGGAGTGGGATGAGCCCCCTGCAAGCCCAGCTGGAGGCACAAAAGCCACGTGGCTGCAGGAGCTGCTGGCTCAGTGGAGCTGTGGAGCAGAAATCCTCTTTGAAAGCACCTGAACAGACAGCCCGGCCTGCTGGACACCCCTGGAATGGGGCAACGGGAGCCAGGAGCTCCACGCCACATCCAGAGCCACACCAGTGGCTGAACCGGGCGAGTATCCAACAGCACAAATTCCCGAGCTCACACCTCATCCCTTCCCAAAGCCTTCTGCTGGAGGAAGCAGGTGTTGGTGGCTCTCTCTGCAGAGCAAACGCTGGGTGGGAGTCCCCGGCTCTGGGCTCTCGGGGTTTTCCACGGATGCTGAGCTCTCCCGGTGGCAGTCACCAGGAGAGGACATGAGTCAGCACGCAGAGCAACCTCATTAACCAAGAGGAGACATTTTCCTGGAGACTGCCTGAAGGACTTGTCTGAACAAACACTGAGGAGAAAAGCTCCCTGTCAGACCCCTGAGCACTCCAGCCACTGGGATTTTGGGCTGTTTAGGAGAGACCACCGCCGGCACTCTGCTCCAGTAACCACAGCTGCTCCCAGCACTTCTGCACATGCAGCAACTCCTTCAGCTCTGATGTGACAGGGGAGGAGAAAACCCAGCTGTGCCCCTTCACCCCACGGCCCTGCCCCAGCCAGAGGGGCTCACCCAGTGCCTGAGGTGTCCCAGTTGCGTTTTGGGGTGTGTTTAGCTGGGTGTTCCCTGTGCAGCATCTTCCCAGGGCTGACACGGGGACATCCCAGAGCCCAAACTGCTGCTTGGTGCAGTGAGAAGTTTACTCTGAGGAAAGGTGATGTCTTCACTTTGAAAGGTGATTTTTTTCCCCCTCATCTCCTCTAGAGAATCCAAGCAAGATGGAACACAGACACTGGGAAAGGCTGGTTATCCTGTTCTCTGCCCTGCTGCTGCCCTGCTGCCCCTCAGGTCTGTTGGAGCCCTCTCCAGCTCTTTTCCCGGTGCTCCCGTGAGGAACATGCCTTTGCTGCTCCCAGCAGGATGCTTTGGACCATGGCTTCTCCCTCCCTGAGCCAGCTCCAGCTTTCCAAGGCACGGCACTCCAGGGCGTGTGGGATAAAAGGCACGGTGGGAGCTCACGGCTCAGCCGGGAGAGAACAAAAACCCCCTCGCCCCAAGACTCCGGTTTATTTTTACACTCCCAAGGCTGAGTGGTATTTCTCGAGCATGTTCTCATTTGCTGAACCTCTACGAAATCCTGGCAGGCTGGAAATTATTTCGAATCATGTATCCAAGACAACAAGGATAATTCTTCCCCTGCGTGTTAAACGTAGAGCTGTCCTTTAGACGACTACACTGAATTCGGTATAAAAATCCACTTGGATCTTTTGGAAAAGGAGGTTTCAGGACTCATCACCTTTTTCCTTTGGGTCACCTTGTCTTTTCAAGGAAAGGCTGGCCCAGCAGCAGAAGTATTTCATCCCAGTGGGGCACACACCTGCCTTGTTGGTATCGCTGCCCAGAATAGCTCCCAGCGCTGACAGAGCTCATCTATGTTAAATTAGCCCTTGGAAAACATCCCCGCTCGGAATCTCAGGCAAGACAGTCCCTTGACACAGGTCTGAGGAGCAAAAAGTGAAAGCCTTTGCCTGTCACAGCCTCTGCACTGCTCAGTCCAGCATTAAAATGCACATTTGTGACCTTGCATCACATAGAAAACATGGAAATCCATCTCCCTGCCTGCCTTCCTGTCCCACTTCGCCCCAGCTGTTCCTGGGGCTCGTAACTACCTTTCAAGAAGGAAAAATAAACCAATATTCAACATTGCCCAGAGCAGCTGTGGCTGCCCCTGGATCCCTGGCAGTGTCCAAGGCCAGGCTGGATAGGGCTTGGAGCACCCTGGGACAGTGGAAGGTGTCCCTGCCCATGGTCAGGGGTGGCACTGGATGAGCTTTAAAGTCCCTTCAACCCAAACTATTCCATGATTTTACGACCAGCTGCCCAACACCCAGCCTAGCATGAACCTTTCATTAAGAAATCACAAGGCCAAAATGATGCACTACAGACTACACCAAGCAAAAATGCACACATGTATAAAAAATATATATCTGCATGCAAATACAAAGCAGGTTGGGAGTCTCATTGCCAGCAACAAGCTGTGTGATCAAAATCACACAGAATCCTAAATATCCTGAGTGGGAAGGGACCCACAAGGATCAGAGCCCAGCTCCTGGTCCTGCACAGGACAACCCCAAAAACACCCAGGCTACCAAGACACTGGTGTCACAGCCCTGAAGAGGGAAGTTTGGAAAAGGAAAAGCTGAGGGAAGCAATTCAGTCCCCACGTGGGACAGGGACCCAGCCACCCCTTTGCTCCCAAGGCACCTGCAGCACCTCCTGCTCCAGGGTGGAAGGCACAGAGCAGGAATGGGCGAAGCCTTCCAAGCCAAGCCCACAACCCCCAGACACAGACAACAGGGCTCTCTCTTCCAGCTGAGAACAGCAGGATCACTGCTGCAACACGCTCCTGTGGGCAGGAATGCAGGGGGGAACCGAGGCATGGAGGCTTTAACTCGAGGAAAACAACCCCTATCAGAGAAACACCCGTGATCAAGCCCAAGAATAGAGAGAAAATGTAGATTTTTGTCCTTTGCTCTGCCTTTTACGGCCCAAACAGCACCGAATGTCCACATCCCACTGCTCTGCTGTGCCTCTCAGGTAGGCTCCTGGCTGGTACACCTCAAAACCAAGCTCAGGTTCTCCAGGCTCAGAAACTCCAGCAGGAAGACAAAGCCAAGAGCAGCAGGTCCCCTTCCCGTGTCCCCAGTGTTTCGCCCCACAAAGGGGCTCCCTCTCCACCCAGGGCACCGTGCTCTGCTCTTTCAGTTTTATCAACACCGATTTTAACTCCATCAGCACCAAATGCTCAGGGCAGGTTTCTCTGGGCCCGTCACCCAGAGACTGGATTTGTCTTTACATGTTAAACATCCCTCAGCCCCGTCACAGCAAACCCCGCTCCGTGCCCAAATCCCACTCCACGTGCAGCCAACATTCATGGGAACGAGCAGAGCTCATACTTGCCTCAAACGTGACGAAGTCATCAAACTCATCGGGACAGGCCGGGGCTTCCTCCTCGGGGGTATATCCCATATCATACAGCTGGCTGTCGGGGTCTGCAGGGGGAAACAAACACACACTTGCAATCACCAAGAGGAAAATCTGCACCCTCGAGCCAAAGGTGGCTTTGGGAGACACGGCAGCGGCGGGACAGGACCTTCCGTGTGCACGCACCGGCACCTCCAGCCTTCAGGAAGGGCCTCTGCTCCCGGGCATCCCCCCTCCACCCAGGCTGCGAGGCAACGGCTTTGGCTTCTCCCTGCCACAAATCCTACAAGGCCCCTTGCTGCTCCGATGGGGCAGCTCCTGGATTCACCCCTACCCCTCCATGCCCTCCATTCCCTTTCCCAGCTCCTTCCCTATCTCCGCTTCCTGCATCCTCTTATTCTTCTCCCAGAAGGCTTTAATCCTGCTGTGGGCAGGGAATGCATGGGACGTGTGTGTGACAGCCAAGTGCCATGGGAACGGCGGGGAAGGCAGGCTGCAGCGCCTCGGCGCCTGCTCCTCCCGCGGCCACGCGCATCGGGAGCATCCGCGCGGGCCGCCGCCAAAACGGCAGCTTTGCAGCGAGAGATCTTTAAAATAAATTCCTCCTCCCACCCCAAACCCCCGTCTGCAGCATCGCTCCCGGCCCTTCCGGCGAGGAAGGCAGCGAGAATTCCCCGCGCTCCCTCGAGCAGCGGCCCTGGTGCCCGATCCGGCGCGCGGCCCAGATCCCGGGCTGGCAGCACCAAATCGGGAGCGGTGCTGCAGTCCCAAAATAAACAGCAGGCTCGAGCCCACACGCCTGGAGCTGCCATCGCTGCGGCACCGGGCCCGCCTGCCGCCGCGGAACCGCGCTGGGAGGAGGAGGAGGAAGCACCTGTCCCCGCTCCCAGGGAACGCGCAAGGATTTGGGGAGAGACAGGGCTCACCTTTCCGTGCCCCTCAGAGCCCCTTCCCAGGCACCCCAAAGGGACACAAAAGGCACATTTGTCCTGCTGCAGCCGCCCAGATGGGACAGTGTCAGCCTCATCCGGAGGGGACATTCCCTCCAGAGGCACAGGCAGAGCTCCCGCTTTGGGCCCCTCTCCAGGTATCAAGAAAGGCCATTTTTCATTAAGGAATCACATCGTGGTCATTTCATATATCTGGTAAAAGGTCAAGGGATTACGGGTTGGTCAAGGCACTGGGGGTGCTCACCTGGAGAGGAGAAGGCTCCAGGCAGAGCTCAGAGCCCCTTCCAGGGCATAAAGGGGCTCCAGGAGAGCTGGAGAGGGACTGGGGACAAGGGATGGAGGGACAGGGCACAGGGAATGGCTTCCCACTGCCAGAGGGCAGGGATGGATGGGATATTGGGAAGGAATTGCTCCCTGTGAGAGTGGGTAGGCCCTGGCACAGGGTGCCCAGAGAAGCTGTGGCTGCCCCTGGATCCCTGGGAGTGTCCAAGGCCAGGCTGGACGGGGCTGGGAGCAGCCTGGGACAGTGGAAGATGTCCCTGCCCATGGAATGAGATGAACTTCATGGTCCTTTCCAACCCAAACCATTCTGAGAATCTCTGATTAGGGCACAGGATGGAGCAAGGACTCGGGCCTGCAGCAACACCTCCCACCCAAACACCGCCCCAGGGCCTCTCTCAGCTGACCATTAAATGCAGGCACAGGAGACACTGCAGCCACCAGCCCGAGGGGTTCCCTGTGGTGGGAGAAGTTGAACACATGGCACCGAGAGATGATCCCTGCCCTCAGCCAGGCCTGGGGCTCCCGGGGGCGAGGCTGTGAATCCACCCCAGGAATGACCCAAACTGCTTTTCCAGCAGCCAGATCCAGTGCTGTGCTCCACAGGGTCAGGGCTGCAGCAGGGGGAAGGTGCTCTTGGTCACGGTTTAGGACTTCAATATCCCACTGTGGCACCAGCAGTGGTGCTGCTCCGAGCTCTCTTCCAGCTGCTGAGCCAGAGCAGAGCCCTGGGATACACCCGGAATGCTGCTGCTGCTCAGGGCAAGGCCACCTCCTGCTCTGACTGTTGGGGTTGGCACTGGAGGATCTCGGACTTGATGACCTTGGAGGTCTTTTCCAACCTTAATGGTTCTATAACCCGAAGATGGCATTGTCCCTCTCCTCAAATGTCCCTCTGTCCCCACCTGCACAGCTCCACCCGTGAGCCTGAGCCCACAATCAGGAGGAGTTTTCCCATTAGTTATCCCTGGTGCTGCTGTGGGATTTGAGCCTCGTGGCTGCCAGCAGGGAGGGGACAGGGACAGCCACCTGCTCACTGCACAGCCACGGCAGCACCTCGGTGGGGGCCACCGAGAGGAGCCTTTGCCCACGCCTGGGAGCCAAACCAAACCCAAACAGTGCTCCAGGAAGGCAACTTGTGTCACAGCACCCACAGGGGACAGGCAGCCACCTCTCCTGCTAGCCAGCACACACAGGCAGTGGTCAGCTCCAGGCCATCTCCAGTGATCCTGCTGGCACCCCACAGCAGCCTCTGGAACCACAGAGCATCCCAAAGGCACAGGCTGCTCCCTTCTCCTTATTCCCACATCATTTCTTTTCCTCCCCCTCCAAGCAGACACACAAACACTTCCTACTCTTCTACAGACACAGATAAAGATATTTATTCTCCTTGTTCCTTCCAGAGGGACTTGGAAAGGGAGGATTTGCAGGCAAGTGAAAGCTTCCCTTTGGAATCGGGGGTATAAAACGTGGGCAGAGCACAGGCACAGGCAGCTCCTGCCATCCATCACCTGCCTCCTGCCCAGCTCCTGCCCAAACCCAGGGCTCCAGAGCCTTCCCAGCCCTTCAGGGAATGACCACGACAGGGATGAACAGGATCTGTGCAGAGAGCCCAGCCCAAAGAGGGGGTCTCTGGGTAGGATGGGTTTATTTTCACAGCAGATTCCAGAGTAAAAATCAAGGCAAGGCCACCTGAGAGGTCACCTGCAGCCCCATGGTGGCACGGCCAGCAGAAGCCGTGCCCAGGAGCCAGCAGTCTGTGTTCCCGCCTCCCCACGCTCCACAGAGAGCAAAGACAAACAGCACCACAAACAAAGGTTGACTTTTCTGCTGGATTCATTCCCTCCCCCTCCAAAAAAAGCCATATGGTGCTTTGTGTATAGGGAGAGTTGCCATGGAGAGCCTGCCTGCACGTCTGCCGGCACAACAGCCTGCGCTAAGCTTGCAAATTCCTGCCCAAAAGAGCCAAAAAACCCTGGGAGCCAAAAAATCGGAGACCTTCGGTGTGGAGTGGAACTCCCCATGTGGAGAGCGCTGTCCCCAGGTGCAGAGAGAGCCCTGTGGGGACAGCTGGAGGGGCTTGCTCTCCCCATACCAAGAACAGAGCCAGGGATGGCTGTGGGCCACCAGCAGCAGCACTGAACAGCCCCAATCTCACGGCACAGGCTGAGCTCAGACCTCCACATTCCCTTTGCTTTCCCCAGTGGACATCAAAGTCAAATCCCAGCTGAGCCCTGCTCTGCTTCACACCCCCTTCTCCCTGCCCCTCACACCACAGAGCAGCCTTGCCTCGCTCACACCTATCCCTGATTTCTCTTTCCTTCTTCCTCACTGAGTCCATGTGATCACAACACTCGGAGCCACCTCTTCCCAACTCTGCTCAAACCCCAGCTTTTGCCCAGGGCTGGAGATGGCATCAGGGACTGCCTTTCATCCTCCGAGTGTCCATGACCAGCTTCTCCTGCACGTCCAGCTCTATCCATCACTCCCGCTGCCAGTCCAGTCACATCCATAAACAGCCAAAAACCTTACAGCTGAAAATCAGGCCCTGAGAGACCCTCCAAGCAGCTTTGCTGCCAAAAAAACCTCACAGCATCATGGAATCATTAAGGTTGGAAAAGCCCTCTAAGGTCATCAAGGCCAACTGTTCTCCCAGCACTGCCAAGGCCATCACTGACCCATGTCCCCAAGTGCCACATCCACACAGCTTTTAAATCCCTGCAGGGATGGTGACTCCACCACTGCCCTGGGCAGCTGTGCCAGTGCCTGACCACCCTTTCCATGAAGGAATATTCCCAACATCCAATCTAAACCTTCCCTGGCACAGCTTGAGGCCGTTTCCCCTTGTCCTGTCACTGGAAGTCACCATTTAAAAGCCGTGTGGATGTGGCACTTGGGGACAGGTGTCTGTGGTGGCCTTGGCAGTGCTGGGGGAATGGTTGGACTCCATGATCTCAGAGGGCTTTCCCAACCTAAATAATTCCATGGGCTCTCCATGGGGGTGGGTGAGACCTCTTCCCATGTCTTGCTGTGCTTCAGAGCTCTCAGGTGTGCCGGCGTCACCTGGGCTCTCCCAGGAACCCTCAGGAACAGCAGTTCTGGGATAAAGCTCCTGAAATAGATTCTAAAAACTGCTTCCAGAAGGCAGGATGGCAGTGAAAAGGCACCTTGAGCGAAGGGCTGTGGGTACAGCAGTGACACACGGGTCACACAGAGCCAGTTTGATCGGCTTCATACCAGAGTGACCCAGAAAAACATCCTTTCAGGAGAATTTAAGTCATCTGCCAACACGCTGCACACGCTGCTGCGAGCCACAGAGCCTCACACTCGGAGGGATTCCAACAGGATGGGTTATGTGAGCCCACAGACCTGCATTATTCAGTGTGGGAATAAGGCTTGGACCCTGCCTGGATGGCACAGACTAAAACAGACCCCAGACACGAGCAGGACGCAGTTAAGGCTGGCTTAAGGGAGAACAAGTGGTATAAACCCAGCTCCTTACTGGGAATGCTGCTGGAAAATTAGGGGGGAAGAGACACTCAGCCAAGTATTGAAAAGTTGCAGGAATTTAGGAGGGTCCCGCACAGGGGAAGCCACTGTCCCAGATTTCCAGAGGCAGCTCAGGGCCTTGTGCTTCCACCAAAGCACACGTGTGGTGTTATCCCCGTGGGATAAAGCCAGCACCAATCCCACTCACCCACCTTTTCCTTCCCCACAGCGGCCCAGGAGTACATTTACAACCTGATGCTCCCAGAAAAGAGCAGCTTCCTGCTCTCTGCTTTTCCTGTAGCTCAGCTTCCCCCGGAGATGAGCCAGCGGAGCAGGAGCACTTAGTGAAAACTATCATTTCCCAACCCCAAAGGCCACAGGGGACGCAGCAAGGGGCAGCCCAGGCTCCCAGGGAGGCACTGGCAGAATTAAGGTTGCTTACACAACCCTGGCTAATGCTCTTCAGCATTCCCTGAGTATCACTGCTCACGGACCAGGACTCATCACACATTCCTTTTGATCCCCTGCCTTCAGCACAGGCCCTCCAGCCTGCTTTAGACACACCATCACGGAAGGAATTAACTCCATGGCATCCAAGCACTTTGGAAGCACAAATCCAGCTGCCTTCCCTTCATCTCAGAGGCCAGGTGAGCATCGCTGCCTCCGCCCCAGAGATGGACCAGGAGGCCACCACTGACACCTGGAATCTGGTGCCGAGTTTAACACCTGGAATTTGGGGCTGAGTTTAACACCTGGAATTTGGGGCTGAGTTTGAAACACGGGATCTCATTTTTAATTCCCAGCCATCTGAGTGGTCTTTTCAGTGTGTGCCAGTCACCAAGAGCAGCTCAGGTTCCTGCAGGCTTGTGCCAGCCGGGAGCAAAGGCTCGCTGCTGGAGGTGTGGAAAACGAGGAGCTGGCTGGGGCCACCAGAAAGAGGCTCAGGGCCACTCTGTGATGGAGAGACTGAGCCTCCAAAATAGCATTTGCTGCTGGTGAGGAGACCTCCTGATGTCCTCCAGCTCCTTCACTCCTTCTGCTTCCAAATCTCCACACTCCTGGAAACGAAGCTGGATTTTTTAGACAGAGATCACAGAATCATTCAGGTTGGAAAAGCCCTCCAAGATCATCGAGTCCAACCATTAACCCAGCACCGCCAAGGCCACCACTGACCCGTGTCCCTAAACTCCCTGCTCTGTGAAAAGACTGAGGCAGCACCTCTGGAAGGAGCTCATGGAACTGTGAATGAGGAGAACACCCCAAGTCAGCTCCCAGGAGCACACCAGTGCTGACACAGCCTGGGGGACACCCCACGGCCACTCTCCTGTCACAGCCTGGAGAACCCTGCAGCAGGAACTCCTTGGGATGCTCCACGCCCGGCCTGCTCCGGGCAGGAGCTCACAGAGGACGAGTGGCACCTTTTAGATAAGATTGTCCCACAAGCAAAATAAAATTAAAGAGAACCCTGGCTCAGGAGCTCAAACAGACCAGAGGCTGTGACACCCCAAATAACGCACGCACAAACCAGACTGGGACTGACTGGATGCCACCATCCCATCCTGAAGGCTTCAGCCTTTCAGCTCAAAGCTCCCACATGGAGAAATCAGAATAAGAGTTAAAGCCAGTTCAATCCTCCCCAGCTCAGAGCTTCCAATCCCGGGCCTGAGAAATGCTCACAATGTTCTTACCTCCAAGCATGGCTGAATTTCATTATCAGAGCAGTGCCTGTGTGGTCCAGGCACAGCTTCCAGACCCACGAGGATTAAAGGAAACACTTTCAACACCTACAGCACTTGCACCAACATGCAGGCATCAGTGTTTGTCAGTCAGGTCTCACTTGCCATTTCTGCCCTCCACTAGCCACACCAAAAACTGACCATAATGAATGCCAAGCCTCTCCAAAGCCGTCACTGAGCCCTGGGCAGTGGTTTGGATCAGAAGCACCCACCTGCCTCTCCTGTCCTCACAGAGCTGTGAGCCTGGGCACGGACTACAGGCACCCCCTGCTCCAGCCTGGGCTCCAAACTCAACAACAGAGCTGCAAAATCACCAATAAAAACTATTTACAAAGTTATTTATAAAGCCTCTGATCTCAGACTTGCCCTCGAGGTCCTGACCAGAACACAGCCTGGGGTTAGGGGAAACTGGGGACAGAAAATGAGAGAAGAGGCACTAAACTACACCTGCAGGAAGAATCCTCCCCAAGGTGGTGTTGCACAGTTCTGAGCCATCTCTTGGAAGTGATGATTGTGCTGCTCAAACACGTCCTGTGTGTTACAGGGAGGGTCCAACAGCCCCTGTGCCCTCCTGCTGCTGGCCCATAGCAGAGCAGTTTGGAGTCCCTGTCCTCCAAAATCCCTTAAAAGCTATGCAGAATAACAGGAAAGTGCTCCTGAAGGCTCATGTTTGAATCCCCTTCCCTGTTTCTCCCCCTACCTGCAACATTGCCAGAGAATCCCTTGGAAACAGAGCCAATCATCAACCCACTTGTCACTGAAGGAGAGGAGAGATGCGTTCTTTAAAGTGCTTTTGCTCCAACTGGCTTCTGTATAGGAAACATCACCCAAAATAAAACAAAACCATGGAGGGGGGTCCTGTAAAATTGGGTTTTAATCCTTTTTACAGCTGTTGTTTGTACCTGACCACTCCCCTGCAGGGGAGGGAGCACAGGGAAGAGTTGGACCTCTCCAATCCAGGGTAGGAGGGCTCCGGAAGGCACCAAGGGGCTGACAGGTGACAAACACAATTTCTCAGGTTGGAAGAGACCTCCAAGATCATCAATTCCAAACATGGAGACATGGTCCAAACAAACCTTTGCCCAGTTCCTACAGCCTCAGCAGGGATGTTTTTGTTAGAAGTCGTCACATCACCTCTGCCGAGCTCTCTGTAATTATTAACTACGTTAATAAAAATTCCTATTGCCTCGTTAGCAGGAGTCCTTGCTATCCTTAGGAGGAATAAACTGCCCAGTGATTTACAGGAGCAGCTGGACTCCAAGAGCTTGGAAAAGAGCACCATCAAGGAGAAAGCCACTGAGGGACACATGGCCCAGCCCAGGAGGGGGCACGGCCTGGGACGGGCAGAATGGGAGGGAGATAAAGTGAGCTGTGCTCAGCCAGAACAGCAGAGAACTGGGAAAATTGGCTTTTTCCCAATGTGTGGATGACCACTGGAACCATCCCACCTGCTGCTCACCCAATCAGCACTGATTTCCCAGGAAATCCCCCTCACACGCAGCCTCTCCTGCCCCAGGAAACGCTCTGAAGAAAAAAGCTTTTGCCACATCAGCCTGTCAGGGTGTCACAGGGCTGCCAGGTCGCTCAGTGCAGCCACCAGCCCGCAGGGAGCTGCAGGGAGGAGCAGAAGTCCTGGGTGAGTAATTATCCCTCTGTTAATAACTCCGGATTGACTGGATTCCTCGGGAGAAACGAGCTGACAGCACCGCAGGACGCTGGGCTCCACTTGGGCTTCAGGATCTCCTGATCCCTGCCCAGGTGCTCCTGCTGAGGAGGAAGGACACGTTCCCCACCTTCCCAGGCTGATCCAAGCATTGACAATCCCTCACTCTGGACTAACATCCAAACCTGAGGCAGCACATCAGGCAGGACCGAAACCACCCCGCACACCCACGCGGAGCCACCAGCCCAGCCCAGCCCAGCCCAGCCCAGCCTCCTCCCACGCACTCCCCAAACCGCAGGCGAGCCCGGCTCCCAGAAGCATTCCCAGCACCAGATGTGGAGGAAAACAGCACACTCCAGTCCCAGAAAGGGAATCCTGCAATGGAGAAACAGAGGCAGCAGATGGATGAGGAGAAATGTTGTTATTGAACAGAACCTGCTTCTGTTTTCTCTTTAGTCATCGTCGCCACAGAAGAGCGTGCTAAGAACTGCTCCAAATAATAATAACTCCAATAAAACAGTGCTCCCTATTTTCATCTTCCTGGGAAAACAGGTAGTCCCTGCAGCGGGTTTTATCCTCCTCTCCCAGAAAAATTTGCTTTCTTTCGGGCATCAGATTTCTCTTTATCAGGTTGGGTTACGGTCTGTGGGTCAAAAAGCCACCACAGGTTCCCCTCACTTCAGGACACATGGAAGTCTCTCCGCTCTGTAATTAGCTTTGATTTCCAGGAGATCTGGCTACACAGCAATGCTTTTCCCTCCCAAGGAATGGTGAACTGTGGAGTGATTCTGTGGAGATTGGATCCCAGGTTTAACCCCAGCTTTGAACCACAATTCCCTCAGACTGAGGGCGTGCTTTGGACCCGTTACGCTCCACGACGGTGACTGGACACAGCCAGATTTCTCAGGCATCTGCTCCAAAGAAGGAATTCATGAAGGGGGAGAGATTCCTGAAGAAGGAATTCTCAGAGGGGCAGAGATTCCCACGCCAATCTCCCATTCCCTGGCCCCTCAGGGCCGCGGAGCCTTCGCAGCAGCTTTCCGGCAGCACACTCGAGCGATTCCTCATCCTCGCTGTTCTCATCCCGGAGCTGCCTACGGACACAGCTTTTCCAACACTTCTGCGCCTCTCCCGAAAAGTAGGTCAATGCAGTATGTCATCTGCCAGGCTGCTTTTGGGAAGCACAGCTCCCTCTCAGCCATGGAGCACCCGGAGCAGAGCAGCCTCTCCCCCCGTGTCACCCTTCACCCAGCTGCCACATCGATAAATTCAACACAAGCAAGTGTTTATGTGAATCAAAACAGAAATGCAAGCTAAAAAACTGCTCTGCTGAGCCAGAAGTGCCCCCCCCCCATCAGCATCCGAGTCCTTGCCCTGGTATATTATTATTAAATCGAGTCCATTAATGGTTGGATTCAATGATTCTAAAGGACTTTTCCGACCTGAATGATTCCGTGTCTCTGTTATAGCAGAAATAGTGACTTCAAAGAGCTCGAGAACAATGTGATCTGTGGTTCTGCTCCCAGCTGCTCCACGGCTCCTCTCTCCTCAGCAACTGCTCCAGCTTCCAAGGGGAACAAAAGCTTGCCCCTGCTCACCCAAGCCTCCCTGCTCACACTGCCACGGGGAACAGGTCTGCAGCCAGGGGCTGCTGCATCCTGGTGGCTGCACAGCTGGAGAGAAAGTTCTCCACACACACACAGGAGCATTTTGGGACTAAAAAAGGGACTTTTCTTCTCCAAGGACACTGGGGCTGGAGGAGAGGAGCATCCACCTCAATGCCCCCCACCCTGGGGCTGTGTCCTTTGTCCTGCTCTTCCCTGGGGCTGGATTCACACGTGCTTCGTTCTCCTGCTGTTTGCACCTCCACACAGAGGATCGGCCCCTCCCAGAGGGGTCTCTGTGCCCTGGACACACCCAGCCCTCCTGGCAGGAGAGGGATGGACAGAGACCCCAGATCCTTGTGACCACAGAGCAGCCCCAAAGCAGCTCAGCCCCACCCCACACGCTCCTAATTCCCCATTCCCTGTGAGCAGGGAGTTACACAGACTCAACAGAATCCCAGAATCACTGAGGCTGGAAAGACCTCTGAGATCATCGAGTCCCAGCTGTGCCCGATGCCCACCCTGTCCCCAGCCCAGAGCACTGAGTGCCACGTCCAGGCTTTCCTTGGACACCTCCAGGGATGGGCACTCCAAACCTCCCCAGGCAGCTCCTGCCGAGGCCTGACCACCCTTCCCTTCAAGGAATTCCTCCTGATGTCCAACCTGCCCCTCCCCTGGCCCAGCCTGAGGCCGTTCCCTCTCCTCCTGTCCCTGTTCCCTGGGAGCAGAGCCCGCCCCCCCCCCGGCTGCCCCCTCCTGTCAGGGAGTTGTGCAGAGCCACAAGGTCCCCCCTGAGCCTCCTTTTCTCCAGGCTGAACAACCTCAGTAAAGCACTCACACATTTTTATGGGCAGGCCCAGTGCTTTCCAGTCCAACCCCCTAAGCGCCACTTTTCATGGGAAAAAAAACCAAATTCATTCCAAGAAAGTCTTGGCTGCTCCTGTCCCCGGCAGAAGGGAGCACAGACAAGCACGTGGACCCCAAACCTGACAAGCACAATCCTGGTGCTACAAACACCCTCCTGCAACACAGGGATGAGCAGAACTCTGAGCTCCCAAGAACAGCACAGGGATTATATTTTTTTCAAGTATCCATATAAATTTTACAGAGCCATTTAAATCTCCACTCCTCTCAGGGGCAGAATTAACACTCATCTTCCTAAAGTCCTTATCCCCACCAGCAGTATGTACAGCACATCCATATGGATCTGCCAGAGCAGAGCAAGATGCGAAGGCAAAAAAAAAAAAAAAATGCAGGAGACATAATGAGAGCAATTTGGGCTTTATTCTTGCTCATGAATCAATCCTGATTTCCCATTCACGGCAGCCCCCGTTCCCTGCACGCCAGCTGTACACAAAGAGGCATCTGTCCTACCTTCAGCCATCAAAGGAGCTGTGTCCCTGGGGATGCTGCTTTAGCCAGGGTTAGGAACAGGCAGGAGCAGCGGGAAGGTCTCCACTGCAGCAGTGCTGCGTGAATCCAGGGATCAGCAGATCCGAGGGGAACGTAGGAAGTGCTCAAACCGGCGCCAGATACTCACCGAGTTTAGTCAAACGTGCGCACGAGCTCTGCTTCCATCTGCTGAGCCTTGGGCAAGGCTTTCCTCTCAGAAAGCAAA
>VXBT01007654.1:159751-189947 GCA_013400235.1 Oriolus oriolus
TAATAATAATAATAATAATAATAATAATAATAATAATAATAATAATAATAAAAGATGTGACTATTTCCACCCTCGGGCCCTTTGATGTTCAGTTTGTCCTGCTGAGTGCTGAGAGACCCCTGCAGAAAAACCAGGTGTCTGAAGCTGAAAAGGTTTTTAGTACCTCGACAGGGGAAGGAATCTGCTCGTGAGCACAGGCCTGGTTGTGTGCCTGCATCCAGCTGTGGCTGATCCAGCCCATCCTCATGTTTGCCACCAAACCCCTCCTCCAGCTGTTGCTGCATCCTGGACACAGAGGAGCAGAGCTGCTCCTCGGTCCAGGCACCTCAGCTTGTGATTACAGACCCCATCTCACTGCCCCACCCCAGGTCAGCTCCTTGCCACACAAACAGGCTCCTTACTCCCAGGCTGAGTTTTCTAAGGGGCTGGCACGCTCTCCCTGGTTCCTGTTTCTCCCTGAGGAGATCCCCCATGACCTGGAGCTCCTCAATACGATGACTGCAGCAGCCACACTGGCTCCCTCTCCCTGTTTCTTTTCCCTTGGATCTCACCGATGGTAGCCAGATGCACCATCTCAGCCAGTTTTCCTCTGGCTGAGAATTCTCCAGGCCTCAAAAACCACCTTATCTGCCCTTTTAAAGCATCATACTCTCCTTCATTCCTGCCTTCCCTCCATTATCAGCTTCTCAAGTTTTACAATCCAAGGCCGTAAAATTCCACTTCCCAGAGCTATTTATCCCCCCTGACACGCTGCCAGGGTTGGATCCACATTCCCCCTCTGCTCTGCAGGCTGGCCAGGCACTCAGGCACCATTCACACGGATTTTAAAAGCAGGCAAGCCACACCTCGTGGAGCAGGGAAGGACAGGGGAATCCCAGCAGCCACGAGCAGAAAGGGCTGGGACACAGCAGGGAGCTGAACCCATCCCAGCAGCATCTCTGTCCCCACAGTCCCCAGGCACCTGAGAGCCACAGGCTCACCACTCCCCACAGCAGGGAAACCCTCTGGAAGCGCTCCTTGGCCGTCCACACTGCAGGCACAAATACATCCACAAGAACCACGCTGTCCCATCCAGCCCTCGCTTTGGGGAGGGCAGAAGGCAGCCTCAACTGGCTAAAACCTCTCCTTAAAGCCTCAAATCCCAACCACTTCGCTCTGCCCCCTCCCAGTCAGCATTGCATGGCCAGAGATCAGAGCAGCAGAGACCAGAGCTGGCCCGTGGCAGTGCAGAGGTGGCACTGGGGCTTTGTGTGAGTGCTCCAGTGGTCCTCGCTCCGCTCTGGAGGCACAGCAAGCACCAGGAGCCATGGATCAGCCTTTCCTCAGGCACTGGGACATGTCTCAGGACGGGACAGGGAGCTGAGCATCCTCCCTGGACACAAAGGCACAAAAGCAGTTGTGAGAAATGCAGCTGACAGCAAACTCGGCTGGGCTTGGAACTGCACCTTCAGCTTGCCAGGCTCAGGTCAAACCCCAGCTGCTCTCCCAAGGGAATTCTCCAGAGAGGGCAGAGCCAGAGAAGAGTGGAACATCCTCAGAAATAAACCCTGCATTAACACAGACACCAAAAGGCGACATCAGCTCTCACTTCCACGAGTGACCCAAGAATTACAGAGCACCAAGAAATCCAGCAGAGCATTCCCTGGCTAAAAATAGCCCCAGCTAATTAACAAACCTTGTTAAAAGGGACACCCAGCAGCAGTGTGACCTCTGCTTTGCTTACAAAGGGATGATCAATATTGACTGTCTCAAGAGCAGCAGCAGCAAATCCTTAAGATCACTTCAACGTGAGCAGTGCTCAGCTGGGACACTCAAAGAACCTCCTCTGTTCCCTTCTTCTTTTAGAACCACTGAATGCCATGTGTTGTTAGACAGCTCAGCCCTTCCTAACCACTGCAATAAACACACATCAATCCCTTTCAAATTTAATAAATAGAGACCCTAAAAGCTTTGCCTGGATCTGCTTTTCCCATTCAATTAACAGAACACAACACCAAAGTGATGAATTATTGAGGAGAAACACGAGCCTGGGCTTTCACAAACACCAGACTCCGATGGCAATTTATTACAAATTAATCGTGTGCTGCAGTTCCTCCTGCTTCCTGGGAGCCGAGAGTTGCTCAGGCTACACCAGGAAACTTGGGAGCTGCCATGAAACATGACAGTCCTGAGCACAAATAATCCTGGAGTGGTTTTGTGGATACTGAAATGCTGNGACATAATGAGAGCAATTTGGGCTTTATTCTTGCTCATGAATCAATCCTGATTTCCCATTCACGGCAGCCCCCGTTCCCTGCACGCCAGCTGTACACAAAGAGGCATCTGTCCTACCTTCAGCCATCAAAGGAGCTGTGTCCCTGGGGATGCTGCTTTAGCCAGGGTTAGGAACAGGCAGGAGCAGCGGGAAGGTCTCCACTGCAGCAGTGCTGCGTGAATCCAGGGATCAGCAGATCCGAGGGGAACGTAGGAAGTGCTCAAACCGGCGCCAGATACTCACCGAGTTTAGTCAAACGTGCGCACGAGCTCTGCTTCCATCTGCTGAGCCTTGGGCAAGGCTTTCCTCTCAGAAAGCAAATGCCTGGAATATTCACCTGGGCCTGGACACCCCCAGCCAGAGCGAGTGCTCGGGTGTCAGCAGGGGCCTGTTGTAAACCCACCGCACTCGCAGCGCCCAGGCGGGGCACAGAGCACTGAGGGTGCACACAGAAATAACTCCGGCATTGGGAGCGGAAGGGAATGCAAGCTTCGGCTTCTGGAATTATCCCTGGGCAAGGAAAGCTTTCCTTTTGCGTAGCAAACGCCATCTGCAATGCAGATCCTCCAGAAGGGGGGAAAAGCCTCTACATAAAGCACACAGTGGGTTCCATTACTGGATATCCAACACCTGGGAATGCCCCCGCGGAGCCAGCGGGATCCGGGGCACCGGGGCAGCCAGCCTGGCTCCCCCGGGCCCATCCTGAGCCACCACGTGCCATCCAGGGCTGGCACCGAGTGGCACCGAGTGGCTCCCGGGCACAGTGGGCTGAGAGGTGGCATCTGAGCACTGTCAGATCCAGAGGCACCTCCGAGAGGCAGGTCCGTGGGAGCAGGGAATGCGGAGCCCAGCCTGCACGCGGGATAACCCCATGGATCCGGTTTTGGGAGCTGATGTGCAGCTCCCTCTTGGCTCTGAGACCGCAAGGTACAACACTCACATCCTTCATCCAGAGAAGGGCTGGATGTGTGCTTTCCTCGCAGGAAATTCCCAGCTGGCACTCAGCTGCCAGGAGCTCGCCAACCCTTCCGGACACGGCTGCAGAAGCCGTGGATCCTCCCAGGGATGCTCCCGGGATCCCAGAGCTGCAGCCCCACAAAGGCTCATCCTGATGGCAATTCCCGCTGCTGCCAGTTCCAGTTGGGAACGGTGTGGTGCTCCCATGCAGGCCCTGGGCAGAGCCACAGCCTGACCCTCCAGCCCTGGATTTGCTGTTCAGCATCCTGCCCTGCCTGCTCCAGCTTCCCAGCTCCACGCTTTTCCCTCCAGCCGGCCTTTGGAAGTGCCTCTGGGGAGCTGAACGAGCTCCTCCTGCTCCAAGCCTCTCATTCAGCCCCTGGAGTATCTTTCCTTTGGCACAGTGGATTCCTGATTCAGCTGCTCCAAAGNCCACACTGGGAGAAATTCTCCTGTTAGCAGCATTTCAGTGTCCACATGGTTTGGGTGGGAAGGGAGCTCAAAGCTCATCCCATTCCAAACCCGACACCTTCCACTATCCCAGGCTGCTCCAAGCCCCGTCCAGCCTGGCCTTGGGCACTGCCAGGGATCCAGGGGCAGCCACAGCTTCTCTGGGCACCCTGTGCCAGGGCCACTCACCCTCCCAGTAAATAAATAAATAAAGTGGGGGTGGAATTGGGGAGAAGGAGGAGGGACAGACAATGGACAGAAAAACATGAGAAAACCTTGCTTTGAGGGGTTTTTACTCCTGGAACAGCACAGTTTGTATGGGAATGGTTCTCTCCCATCCTTGCAGCACACCTCATGTGCAGGGCTGGCAGCAGGGGCACACTGAGCAGGGCTGAAATCCCAGATCTCTGAGCAGAGCTGACTGTTGTGCAAGGATGGTAATTCACATCTGCACATTCACAACTCCAGCTGCTCAGCAGGGAGCTTCCCGGCTTTCTCACACCCTGCCCACAACAACATGCCTGGCCCAAAATGACCCTCTGAGAGAAATCCCAAACTGAAAACACAACACCTTTTCTGCAGCAAAGGGGTTCAAATGCCAACCAGCCAGAAAGACACCTCACATTTCACCAAGCTATTTCTCTGGAAGCACTTGCAAGAAGCCCTCAGGAGGACTGGCACTGGATTTGAAGATCACCCTGACTCCAGCCAGGGAGTTCAAAGCTCTGGTTTAATGTGCTTCTTGCTAAAAACCATCTGAGCTAAAAACCATCACAGAGATGGAGTGAAGGTATAAATGCAGTGGTAAATTCATCAATAAATTAGTAAATGCACAGTAATTTCCATTCCAGGGGAAGGAGTCCCTTCCCACGGCAGGGGGTGGAATGAGATGAGCGTTAAAGCCCCTTCCAACCCAAACCATTCCATGATTCCAGGCTCAGTGCCAGTGTTTGGAAGATGTCACAGCCAGCAGCACACAGACACCTGCAGCAGCATGGCAGCCGCTCCACCAGAGCAACAAACCCCCAGAAACACGGCCGAGAGCAGACACCGAACCAGAAGGGATTTCCCATCCACGCTTTTCTGCAGGAAGGAACTTTCCTGATAAACAATGAAACACGGAACCACCACCACGACTGCTGTACCACCTTTTTCAACTCTCATTAAATGCCCCCAACCTCTCCCCCTTCCCCTCCAGCCAACACAGAGCAGTTACTCTCAGAAAACCAAGCCCAGATGGTTTTCCCCAAGCAGCCTCTCAGCTCAGCTGTGGTGTTCCATTTGGCCTGTTCCCACTCTCACTCACAGCACAGCAGGAAACTCACCTCCATTTTTGATGGCTCTGATCCCCCGATGGAAATCTTCGAAGCTGATAACTCCCAATCCACTGGGATCCAGGTATTTTGTTAGGTCCTTTACCTGCAACCAAGAAAAGCAGTGTTATCTATGGAATCTTTGCAGGAAACAGCATCTTCCAGCACAGAAACACCTTGTAACCACCTTTCTCCTCTCTATCAGAAAGGTTTGAGCAAATAACAGTGAATTTCTTGAGCTGACCCCAAACTGTGGCTGTTCTCCTTGAAGGGAACAGAAGTAATCAGCATAAAGCGGTTAATTAGGACTTGGTTGGTGTTGAAACCATTGCTCAGCCTTGAAGCAGCATTTCAGGCAGTGTCTCCTGTAACGTGGGCCTGCTCTGCCAGGGATTTGTTTATTTTTATGGGTTTTAAAGAGGTCCTGTGTTAATTGGGAAACTCAGTAATAGGCTGCCTGGTAGGAGGGCCCAATTAAGGGGATTCGGTGATAATGAACTGCTCCATGTTACAAATTTAGGCCGTATAATTGAAACGTTTTCCCAATTAGACAATGCCTGAGGGGGAGGGAATCACGTCAGCTGGCCAGGGTTGGGATGGGGGTGCTGGAGCAGCACACATGTGGAGCAAGGGGCACTCTGAGACCTGCTGAGGATGGTCTGGGATCTCCAAAGAGAACAGGCAAAGGGCAAAACCACAGGGCCCAAAGTGTCTCAAAAAGGTGCATTTGGTTCCTTCCTCCCAGGCTGCCACGAGCAGAAAATCCTTCACAGCAGATGCTCCTCAAGCTCAGACAACCAGACATTTATCCCTCGTTTTAAGAGCTTTTGAGGCACCTTTGTCTATTTTTGAACCACATCCTTCGGCTGAGGAACAATGCCAGGAGGAAGCAGGTGAGGTGAGAGAGGAATTGCACGGTGAGCTCCACACTCCAGAGCCACCCGCAGTGCTGCCCTCACCCTGCCACACACATCCTCCTCCTCCTCCTCCTGATGCACACGAGGGCGTCTCCAGGGCTGCATTTGTGCAGCTCTCATGAGCACAACCTTTTGACTCACTGGGGTTTCGGTTTGTTCTTGGGGAAGGAGCTGGTGAATCACCAAACCTCTCCTTCCACGGAAGGAAACCTCAGGTCTCAAAGGAGACTCAGCCCCCAGCCCAGCCGTGGAGCTCAGAGCTGCCCTGCTCACCCTGCAGCAGCACTGGGGCATTGGTTTGAGTTCCTTTTGGTTTTTTGAAAGCTAGGTGTGTGTTTCTATAGGAAAATCACATCTGCAGGACACTCAGAGCTGTTCACCCACGTGTCCATGTGCTTTGGTCATCCCACATCCCCACAGGAGCAGCAAGAATTCCACTGGCACGGAGCAACCCACAGGCCTGAGACCATAAAACCACGGAGTCACAAAATATCCTGAGTGGGAAGGGACCTACAAGGATCATCCAGCCCAGCCCCTGGCCCTGCACAGACCCCCCAACAACCCCACCCTGGGCATCCCTGGCAGCGCTGCCCAAACGCTCCTGGAGCTCTGGCAGCCTCGGGGCCGTGCCCATTCCCTGGGGAGCCTGGGCAGTGCCCGGCACCCTCTGGGGGGAGAACCTTTCCCTGAGATCCAACCCAACCCTCCCCTGGCCCAGTTCCAGTCGTTCCCCGGCTCCTGGCACTGAATCCCAGGCTGTGCCACCGTGGGACTGCCACGAGAGGAAACCCGAGTCCCTGGTGGCACAGCCTTGCCCATCTGTCAGCTGACTCCAGCTCAAGCTGGACATCAGGAGGAATTTCTTCCCAGAAAGGGGGGTCAGGCATTGGAAGGGGCTGCCCAGGGAGGTTTGGAGTCCCCATCCCTGCAGGCATCCAAGGAAAGCCTGGATGTGGCACTCAGTGCTCTGGGCTGGTGACAAGGCGGGGATGGGTCCCAGGCTGGACTCGATGGTCTCAGAGCTCTTTCCCAAGCTAACCTGAGATTCTGTGAATGGCAGAGGACAACACAAGCACCTTCTCCAGCTGTCTGGAGCACTTTTTTTGGCAGACAGACCTCCTAAACTCACATGGCACTCATCATCTTGGGTGAGTCAGGTTTCTTGTACGCTAAACAAAGGTATTTTAGACTAATAAAAACAACTCGTGGGAATGTGTCGGTTCCAGTTACTGCATCTGGCAGCTGCCTCGAGTTCAAGAGCTGTCGCTTAATTTGTTATCTGTGTACAGAGATAACAGAAAGGCAAGTGACATTTAATCAGACTTGATAAGCCTGTAAGGGGTTATTTAGCATGACATACTCTAAATTACAGTTTATGTAGTTTTCAGCTTCTCAGGACCACAGAGGGCTTTGGCCCCTCGTGCCAATGCCACAGCAGGGCACCTCACCCACCCCAGTGCTCGGGCAGGACAGACTGGGCAGCCAGGAAAGTGTTTGCTTTATGCAAAATAGCCATTTATGTATTTAAATAGGGCTGAGGGGCAGGGGGAAATGGTTCTGAAAACTTCCCAACCTGGACATTATGGATGCAAGCAATAAAAGCCACACGCTGAAGAAGCCTGAGCCCATGGCAGTGTCTGTGCTGGTCCAAACCTGCCTGGATTTGCTGTCCAGGCTTAAAATCGCCATTAACAGTTGAGACACCACCACTAGGCTGAGGGTGAGTGGCTGCTGACACCCAGAAGAACCCATAACACAGAAAACAGGAATATTTGCTGTGCCTGCCTGGTCCCCACAGCCCTTCCACTCCTCTTCTCACCAGCATCACCCAGCATGGAGCTGGAGCCCCTCTGCTCTGGAGCCAGGCTGGGAGAGCTGGGGGTGCTCACCTGGAGAAGAGAAGGATCCAGGGAGAGCTCAGAGCCCCTTCCAGGGCCTAAAGGGGCTCCAGGAGAGCTGGCGAGGGACTGGGGACAAGGGCTGGAGGGACAGGACACAGGGAATGGCTTCCCACTGCCAGAGGGCAGGGATGGATGGGATATTGGGAAGGAATTGTTCCCTGGGAGGGTGGGCAGGCCCTGGCACAGGGTGCCCAGAGCAGCTGTGGCTGCCCCTGGATCCCTAGCAGTGCCCAAGGCCAGGCTGGACGGGGCTTGGAGCAGCCTGGGATCATTTTCCTTTCTTCATTTTGAACCGGGCTAAACCCAGCACCTTATCAGGGTAGTGGGGAAAACCACCAGCACTGTGGCTCAAACTGCTTTAGATTCATCCAGCAGCTCTGAGCAGTTCAGAAGTCCCAGATTTGAGGGTTTTAGCTGAAGCCTGAGTGCAGCAGGTCCCACCACGCTCCCACCGGCACAACACCAAACAGCAACGCTCCTCCAAACTGCAACACCAAGCTCAACACTGAGCCACAGTCCTGCTTTTGGCCAGCAAGAAATACTTAAAAGAAAGAAAGGTTTTGCTGCCTGTGTGTGTTTGTGGCTGGTTACAAACCCTCCTTGGAGCCCGAGCAGCTGAAACACAGAGCATTAAAGAGTGAAAGAGGATGACGTGCTTTAAGTAGCTGACTCAAATCCTGGTGGAAAGTGAGAGGTTTAAACTGCTTGAAGCCAGCCAGATGGGCTGGCTGGAGCTGAGCACAGCCACAGGCCTGCAGCGGCACGGCTGGGGCTGACATGTGCCAAGGGGGCACCCCTGTGCCAGGGACACAGCCCAGACCGAGGGATTTCTCCTGGAAAAGGACACGGAGCAGAGGGGAGGAGGAGGAGAGGTCACCTGGCACCCCAACAACACAACAACAACTCCTTGCAGCATCCCCACTCCCACATCTCCTGCACCCGTGAACTCTGCACGCTCCAGGGTGTATCACCCCCCAAACCCCAGCAATTCTGCCGCCAACCACACCCCGGCTCCAGCAGCCCTCGGAGCCCCACGCTGGGGTGCCATGGGGGCTCCTCACAGCACAAAAGGAGCTTCCTTGCTTTGATGCACTGAAATCAGCTCAGCAAATGACCCCGAGCCTCCAAGAGTGACAACTCCAAACTCAAATTCCCACACAAAGGCTTGGCAGCCCCGCAGTGAAGGTTTCCCCGGGAGGTGAAGGATTCCCCAGCTGTGAATTCCCTGTTTAGCAGGCTGGAGGGAAAGGAGAAGGAAGCTCTAGGCCTCTCCTCTTTATCCTCATGGATGCTCCATGTCTCCACCACACAGCAGACGGATTCAGCAGGACAAAATATCCACTGTGCTTGTTTTAGGCGTGATCCCTGGAGGAACTGAGGGCTGTGCTGGGCAGCCAACACCCCTCTGTAACCCCTGAGCCTGCCAGCAGTTTTCCCATATTCTGGCAAAGATCAGGGCTGAACCAGCTTCCAAAAACACATTCTTTGGAGGGCTGAAGGAGGGTGGGAGATTTCTAGTGGCCACAGCAGCCAGGCACCCCCCAAGAAGAGCTGGTGGAGCTCAGAACATCAAATCATGTGGGATGGTGCTTCCATGTCTTGCCCTGGGAATAAAATCAACTCTCAGTGCTGCTTTCATCCAGACAGACTCTGGAAGCAAATCCAAAGGAGACAAAGAGGAGGAATGAATTTTGATATATTCCTGATAAAAAGCCCCCAATACCCCAGCAAGTGGGCTGCAGTTCCCACCAGGAACTCCGGCAGCCTCACACGGAAGGAAGGAAGGAAGGAAGGAAGGAAGGAAGGAAGGAAGGAAGGAAGGATTAAACATGAGGAACTCACTGAGTACCCAGGTGCAGACCAATCCTGGGTGTCCTGCTTGGCTGAGAGAGGACATGAAAATCCAAATACCTCTCAAGTAACTCTAATTAGTCTCCCCTGACTGCCAGAAGCCCAAATCTGCCCTGAACATCCTGAATCTTTGAGGGGAAACAGTATTTTAAGTGTGAGACAGTCCCCGAACTCAAGCAGAGAGAAAGCCAAGCACCACACTGGCAGAAGTGCCAAACTGAGGGATTTTTAGCAATAAGAAGTGCAGGGAGGGCTCCCCCCAGCTGCTCTCCTCCCTGTTTAGCCTGGTGTGTGGCCTGGAGTGGCCCACAGGAATTCACCTGAGTGAGAACACGCAGTATAAAACCTCTCATGGTGACACAAAGGTGGAGGCAGCACCTCCACCCTCTGTGTCTAACACAAGGGAATGAGCCAAAGCACTCATTTGTCCCTAAAAACCCACCTTGCCTCTCGAGGCTAAACCAACCCTTTCAAATAAAACGTGTAACATTTAGAAATGCTGCTGACAGAAGTCAGAATATCCTTTTTCCACCTTTGGGAAACGTGCTGGAACTGCTGAAGCTCCTGCAGCCAAACCAAAGGGGCCGTGCCAAAGGCACAGCTGTCCCCACAACGGCTCTCTTTAGATCCCACGCTCCCTAAATCCATGGGCTGCAGTGGGATCAGCTGAAACGAACTGATCCCTGCTAATGCAGCATTTGTCTGGGGTAAGAGCACATCCATCCCCCGGCGCAGGGTGCTGAGAGAGCACTACCGGCCCCACAACGCGAGCACGGCCTCACGCCGCCTTCCCGCACCGCTGCTGGGATGTGAACCCCAGCTGCACCGTTCCCAGAGCCAGGAACAGCCTTCCCAGCACTCCCCTTCCGTGGCTTCAGCACCATAAACAGCCAGGCCGAGGGGGAGGCCGACAACTCGGGATTACTCTGGCTCCAGCCGCGTTTATAGGATCTGACTCCCTAATTTGCTGAAGGAGCTGGCACTCCGCAAAGCACTCAGAACCTCAAAGCAGGTTTCTATTCTGCTGCAATTACACCTAATTAAGTAACCTTTAAAACACCCCCGAGGGGCAGATCTCATTACAGGGAGCAGCCGTGGTCAATTGTGAGTAAGCAGTGCAAGAACTGCATTATTTATTTCACAAGTGGCAGCGCTGACCCAGGGCTGCTGCCAGGATTTTGCTCTCCCAGCCTTTCCCAAAGCTCCAGGAGGAGCTCAGCAGGCAGATCGTGCCTGCTCAGGTCTCTGTTTAAAGGTCCACCATAAGAAGCCCTGGTGAAGACGTTTTCTGCAACATTCCTCCCTAATCTTGCCCAGACATCAGCTCATCCTTCCCACCCCTCCATCCCGAGGCTCCAGCACCGCAGGGCCTCTGCTCCCAGCCTGGTGCTTGGAACCAAGGATCCAGGCACCTTCCTGAGAAGGACACAAAGGAAGCCTCAGTCTGGGGTGTTCTCATCTTTTCCTGCCACAGAAGAAATAATCAAAGCTACTCTTGAAGGTAGAAGGGGAATGAGCCTCCTGTATTTAGGAGGAATAAAGAGGAATAATTATCGTAAGGATAAGCCTGCAAGTATTCAAAGAAGAGGAATGGGAGAGAGATCGCCCACAAACCAAGACAGAGAAGGAACAAAGTGAGCAAGTGCTCAAGGGGAAGACAGATCCTCCTCCCAGGAAGACCAGATCCTTGCCATTTCATACCCACTTGCCTAACAAATCCTCCTTCTCCCATTAATCCAAGAGAAAAGCTTCTCAGCCTGCCCCCAGCTCTTGCTGTGCTTCACCTCCTTGGGGCAGCTTCTCCCCCAGTCTTGCCCCCCCTGACTCTGGCCCCAAACCCCGAAGCCCCAAAGCTTCTTCCAGGGTCCCCGGGCTCTTTCTGCAGGGAATGCCAGCAGGGAGAGATGCGGATGCAGAACGGACAGGAGAGAATTCCCTCCCCACCAAACTCCTGTTTTCTCCTTCTGGAAGAGGAAGGAAGAGATCTCCAAGCCAGCTGTGAGCCAAGAGCCAGCCCAAAGCTGACAGCGAGAACCAGATCCCCTCCACACATCGGGAGCCTGCACAGGAAAAGACTTTCCCTCAAACACTCAAAATTCACCAGGAAGCAGAAAAAGAAGCCAGAATATGTTTTAAAGAGCTGGCAGCCAGAAAAGCCTGAGGACCCACATCCTTCCTGCCCACGCCCACAAGAAACCAGGACAAATGGATCCAGCCAGGCCCTCGGTGCAGAGCGTGGAGCTCAGCTGCAGGAGATCTCCACCACCCGGATCGCTCACATCCAGAATTTTGGGGTATTTTAACTGCTGGTAGAAATTCCTCTGGTCTGTACAGGACTAACCCCACCAGCTCCAAGGATATCTGGAGGCAGGAACACCTCTATGCCCACCAGGGCTTCAGAAGCCTCAATTTGTGGTATTTTAGTGTGTTCTCAAATGCCAAGTGTGACATTTCCAAATTGTCCCTCAATTGTTGCCACTGAAGCATAAAAACGTATTTAAACAAACAACTTCAAGGATGGTTTGGAAACATTAACAGGAATATAAGTTACGCTGAGATGGTTTTAATCCAAATTTAATTGTTTGTCTCAAGTGTTCCAGGTTTCCTGTCGCTCCCTAAGTGCTCAAAGGCTTCAGCAGCCACCACGCTCTACTCTAAACATTGATTTGTTTAATGAACTTGAAGAGGGCTCTTCCTCCAGCCTCCAAGCCACTGAAGCCTTTGTTTCTAGCTTTTGTTCCTCTGATGACAAGGGAAACTTGTTCTCACCCTTCCAAACGAGGCTCAGGGGCAGGAGGCCGGGTTAAATCAAGAAAGAAAAAAGGTTTAGAGCCTGGTTACTCCTCGGATGGAATCCACGCCGCGGTGGAGGGTGGAGCTACCCCGGGGGAAGCGCCAGGTGCCACCACAGAGCCACTCTGGGTTGTGGCGTGCCAGGGACACCGAGCCTCCGCGGGGTTTGGAGCTGATCTGACCAGACAAAAAGCACAATGAAACACCCTAGGAGGTCACAGGCCAAGGAGCAGGCGTTTTAAGGTGCTGAATGTTCTGTCGGGTGTGGCTCCACGCAAAGCCAGGTGTGGGTGTGATGGGGCTGTTTGGTTACACAGACTGCCCAAACCCAGGGCTGCGGTGTTTGTTTGCTCCCCTGTGCCCCTCTCCAGGCTGGAAAGCAGCACAAAACCCCCCTGGATAAATCCTCTCGCTGGCTTGGCACACTCACCCTCCCCAAAACACAGTGTACAGGCTGTAACTCGCACAAGGGTTATAATCATGGAATCACAGGATGGTTTGGGTTGGAAGGGACCTGAAAGCCCATCCAGTCCCACCCCTGCCATGGGCAGGGACACCTTCCACTATCCCAGGCTGCTCCAAGCCCCGTCCAGCCTGGCCTTGGGCACTGCCAGGGATCCAGGGGCAGCCACAGCTGCTCTGGGCACCCTGTGCCAGGGCCTGCCCACCCTCCCAGGGAACAATTCCTTCCCAATATCCCATCCATCCCTGCCCTCTGGCAGTGGGAAGCCATTCCCTGTGTCCTGTCCCTCCAGCCCTTGTCCCCAGTCCCTCTCCAGCTCTCCTGGAGCCCCTTTAGGCCCTGCAAGGGGCTCTGAGCTCTCCCTGGATCCTTCTCCTCTCCAGGTGAGCACCCCCAGCTCTCCCAGCCTGGCTCCAGAACAGAGGGGCTCCAGCCCTTGGAGCATCTCCATGGGTTCCTCTGGACTCGCTCCAGCAGCTCCACGTCCTCCCCGTGCTGGGGGCAGAGAGCTGCAGCTCTCAGCTTGTAAATGCTGGGAATGTGGTGGGCACCAGGAGCCTCTGGGGCCACGGAGGTGAAGCCCAGGGGAGTGGCAAACACGAGCAGCTGAACAGGAGAGAAGGAACCCGCCCGGCCCAGCCCCGCTGCGCCCGCCAGCCTGGCAAAACAGAGCTCACGGAACACAAACCAGCCTGAGCGAGAGACCAGCGAAGCATAAAGACTTATTTCTTTTTTAGAGCTGCTTCAAATTATCCCCCTCCTTTTGGCACCCCTTCAGGCAGCTTCAGAAAGGGCTGCTTGTGTGAAGGACACGGAGCAGACGTGCCAGAGCGGGGGGGAAAAAGAGCCCAGAACGGATCAAAGGCTCAGGGGTAGATTCCTGGACCAAGGGAGAAGAGGCTGAGATGCCATGCATAGTTTGGGAAGCCCAGGAGCTCAGGGATTGTGAGCCCTGGGCATGAAGGCATCACCACACCAACCAAACAACTCCATGGACATGCTAACGCTCCTCCAGCACCTCCCCTGAGCAGGGCAGGGGAGCAGCAGGAGGCCGGGAATGTGCTCCATGGCTTGGCAGGAGTCTGCCAGGCTGGCAGCCAAGTCCCTGCCCTGCACAGGGGACCTGCCTGTGTGCTCTGGGCTGTCAGTCCTGCCCGTGCCACCAGCACAGCTCCTTCACCCACCGCACCTCAGCCACTCCACCATGCCAGAATGCGACGGATGCTGCACACAGCCTGGAGCTGCAGCCCCAAGTCCAAGAGAGAACTCCCTTGGCTGCACACTAAGAACCCTCCTGCTCCAAACCAAGGTCTCCAGAACCCTCCTGTTCCAAATCAAGACCTCCAGCACTCTCCTATTCCAAACCAAGGTCTCCAGAATGCTCCTATTCCACACCAAGACCTCCTGTTCCAAACCAAGACCTCCAGAACATTCCTGTTCAAAACAAAAGCTTCCAAAATTCCCCTTGAACCTTTCAGGTTTGTGTCCCACAAACCTTCCCTCTGCTCTTTGCATCCTCCCTGCTGTGCTGCTGCCAGGACAGTAGTCCCAGAGTTCCAAGTAGCCAGGAGAGGATTAGCTGGTTGCTGCATCCATTCAGCAAGCACAGGGAAAAAATTCCACAAGGACATCCAAATTTTATTTCCCGCCCCCCCCAGCTGTAAACTCCTCACACACACACAGTGAGCAGGGTGAAGAACACCCACTCCCCTGGAAAAAATAAGGAATGTGGCCAGGCAAAAGGGAGGCAACAGCTGCCTCTTCATCCCTGCCCAGCCAGAGGCAGCAGGAAAGCCTCCATGGCCTGATCAGCTTCTAAAGCCAAGCTGGGACTGAACGTTCTTTTCCCACTGGGAGACTTTCAGTACGGATCCACTTCCTCCAAGCAGAGCCCCTCCAGCAGCCCCTCGTTCCACGCTGTGTTTGTTTGGGAATGTGGGACGGCAGAGCAGCCGCGTGGATCCCGGCCCGGCTCTGTGCCCGGTGCCCACAGCAGCCTTCGCCCCTCACTTCCTGCCCCCAACAGCTTCTTCTCTCTAAACTCTGTTGGTTTGGGCTCCTTGGACTTCCTGCACATTTTGCTGGAGCCCAGCTTCCTATTGGACTCTGGCAAATGGATTTTCCACAGGCGGCTCCGCCGGGTCTTGCCAGATGACGCAGCTCCCAGCACCAGGTCCTCTCCCTCCGGCTTTCCTCCTCCTCCTCCTCCTCCGGGGAGAGGAGGAAGCAGGAGCACTGCGCAGGCTGAGCAGCCCTTCCAGCAGCAGCAGTGACTCAAACACAACGTAACACCACTGGCATTTCACCACGGGACGTTGCACAGAGGGAACAGGAGCTCTTTCTTCTGGAAAACTACAATGTGTTATTAAAAATAAATCAGCCGGGGCATTCCGAGGCTGCTCACCACGCTGCCAAACACAGGGACAGCCTGCAAACAAAGCTGTAACCACTCCTGGGACACCCACAGCTCCAAAGGACATCCCCAGAGCTGTCACCAGCCCAGGCCATGCGGTGCTGGGACACACCAGGACACACACAGGAACTCAGGAATTGATGTCATTTAATTGAGCACACAAATTCCCATCAAATACCGCTGCCCCTGAGTGCTTTGGCTCCAACAGGATCATAGAAAACAGGAACAGGGAGCAAAGGCAGTTTAGTCACTGGCATTCCTAGGAAAAGGGGATTTGCTGTCGCTCTGGAAGGAGCTGGACCGGGAGAAGCCAAGCTCCCAGCAGCCTGGAACGTCTCTCCGCAGCAGCCTCCACGATTCCCTGCTTTAAGAGCAGGTTCCTCCCCAGAGAGGGGAAAAACCCTGACCAAAATCAGGAATGAAGTGCCTGGACCAACCCCACGGCCATAGGGAACCTCCGTGCCAGCAGTGGTGGAGCCCCATCCCTGACCCACTGAGGCTCTCCCACCCTCACTTCCATTGAGGAAAACCCCGGGCCGGCCCCAAAAGCAGGACAGCCGTGTGCCAGGGAAGGATCCACCACCGCTCACAGGGATTTGGGCTCTTCCAGAAGCTCTCCCCCATGGAGCCAACACCAAGCCCTCCAACTCGGCACGAGTGGCACTTTGGGAGGAATTGTCCCCATGGCTCCCCTTGGTCACGTCCCCTTCTCTTCCCTCCATCCCAAAACCCACAGGACCACAAATAACACATTCTGCCCCACACCAGCTCCAGCAAAGGCTATACAAGGAAGGGGAAGCCCCATCACAACCCAAAATTTGGGGAGAAGAGACAATCTCTGCAGAGCTCCGAGCCATGCAGAAAGCCCAGGCTGGCATTTCCATTGCTCCATGGCATCTTCAGGGCTATTCCTTGGGCTTCGAAGTTTTGGGATCCCAAAACAAGGTTCATGCCAGGTACCACTGATAGGAACTGTGCCTCCCCTATTAACACAGAGCTCTCTCTCAGCCTGGAGGTATCTTCCTGCTGCCAACATAAGGACATGGAGCTGGAGTGAATCCAGAGGAGGCCACGGAGATGCCCCAAGGGCTGGAGCCCCTCTGCTCTGGAGCCAGGCTGGGAGAGCTGGGGGTGCTCACGTGGAGAGGAGAAGGATCCAGGGAGAGCTCAGAGCCCCTTCCAGGGCCTAAAGGGGCTCCAGGAGAGCTGCAGAGGGACTGGGGACAAGGGATGGAGGGACAGGACACAGGGAATGGCTTCCCACTGCCAGAGGGCAGGGATGGATGGGATATTGGGAAGGAATTGTTCCCTGGGAGGGTGGGGAGGCCCTGGCACAGGGTGCCCAGAGCAGCTGTGGCTGCCCCTGGATCCCTGGCAGTGTCCAAGGCCAGGCTGGACGGGGCTTGGAGCAGCCTGGGACAGGGGAAGGTGTCCCTGCCCATGGCAGGAGGGTGGGATGGGATGGGCTTTAAGGTTCTTTCCAACCAAATATCGGATGATCCAAAGCACAGACACACAAAGATATGAACAACCAGTGATTCTGAGAGCAGCCTGATGAAATCCCTGATGTTTCTCCCACTGTGGTTGGTTGCAGTCCTGCTGGGGGGGCCCCAGGCCTGAACCTAAAGCATCAACCCTCAGTACACATGGGATGCCATGTGTGGGGAGGGGACTGACAGATGGAATCATTTTAAAGTGGAAACCAAAGGCTGAGAGGAGCTTTGGGAGCTCTGCCTGGCATGGGACAATCAGGGAAGCACAACTGTCCTGCAGAGCGGGCTGGTTCAGCCCACAGCTGCACCGCAGATGTCCCAAAAACCCCCGCCAGGAGAGCGGCTCCAGGCAGCTCAGTGCACGCCAGAGCAGGGACTGCACTCTCAGAGGAGCTGGGAATGCTTTTGGCAGGTGGGAGAGTCGCTGCAAGGACACGATGCACAACTCCCCGAGGCCACACTCACTGTCTGTGTCCCCAGGCACCGCCATGAGGGCAGCGAGGCCTGCAGCCAGTCCGGCCCCGGGCTCAGCTCTGGGCCCCTCACGACAAAACAAAGGCACTGAGGGGCTGGAGCGTGTCCAGGGAAGGGAGCAGAGCTGGGGAAGGGGCTGGAGCACCAGGAGCGGCTGAGGGAGCTGGGAAAGGGGCTCAGCCTGGAGAAAAGGAGGCTCAGGGGGGCCCTTGTGCCTCTGCACAACTCCCTGACAGGAGGGGGCAGCCGGAGGGGTCGGGCTCTGCTCCCAGGGAACAGGGACAGGACGAGGGGAAACGGCCTCAAGTAGTGCCAGGGGAGAGGGTGAGGTCGGATACTGGGAAAATTCCTTCATGGGAAGGGTGGTCAGGCACTGGCACAGCTGCCCAGGGCAGTGGTGAGGTCACCATCCCTGGAAGTGTTCAAAAAATGTGTGGATGTGGCACTTGGGGACATGGGGCAGCGGTGGCATTGGCAGTGTTGGAACAGTTGGACTTAATGATCCCAGAGGTCCTTTCCAACCTCAAAGCCTCCCTGATTCCCAGCCCAGCAGAACCAGTCTGGCAGCTTTGTACCTCCATTTTCCACAGGTACCTGAATTTACACAACCACATGGAAGGAACGGCCGGCACCGCTCCCTCCAGCTCAGCAGGGACCAGCCCGGGGTGCCAGGCCAGGAACCCACGCAGGAATTAGGAAAAGATGGAGCCAGGCACGAGGAAGAGGGAGAAGCACACCATGGTTCACTGCCATCCCACTGCCAGCAGCTCCCCAGAGCTGGAAAAGTGTTGGTCCCATGGCAGAGGGGACGCTGAGGGCAGCCCAGCAAAAGCAGCTCTCCCTGCCCAAGCAGGCTGAGGCTAAAGGGAAGTCATTTGTTTTGCAAAATTCCAAACCCAGGAATTGAAAAAAAAAAAAAAAAGCCCCTGGGTTCCAAGCGGATCATTCCTCTGACAACGAGCAGCAAACGAAAGTCAACCAGGAATAAAGTGGAGAGGAATTCTGTGGGCAATTGTAACGATTATCAATTACTGTCTGGGCTGGGTTACATAATGGTATCAGCAGCTGGGGAATGCTTTGGGAGAGGGCACTGTGGGCAAGAGCAGTCGAAATGAGCCCTGCGCTGCGCTATCATATTCCAATCAGTTAATTATGATGACCCCAATCCAATTTTAATCAATCACAGCCTTAGGAAATACCCTGCTCCTGAGAGGAAGCTTCTCATGAATCCACCTCTTTGCTCTCAGTGTTTAAAGGGGGTTTATAAAAAGAGAGGGAGAACAAGCTTTATACAGGCGGACGGTGACAGGACATGGGGGAATGGGTGTGAACTGAAACAGGAGAGATTTACATTGGGTATTATGGAGAAATTCTCCCCTGGGAGGGTGGGGAGGCCCTGGCACAGGGTGCCCAGAGCAGCTGTGGCTGCCCCTGGATCCCTGGCAGTGTCCAAGGCCAGGCTGGATGGGGCTTGGAGCAGCCTGGGACAGTGGAAGGTGTCCCTGCCCATGGCAGGGGAGGGATGGGATGGGCTTTAAGGTCCTTCCACCCCAACACTGAAAACCCTCAGATGGGCCCTTTGCTGCTGCTGGGGCTCCTGTCCCAGCCTGGGGCAGTGCTCACCCAGTACAAACTGGGCTCTTCACTGGTGCTGCACCCACACCCCGCTCCCCGGACATCCTGGCTTTGCTCCCTTACCCACAGCCTGTGCCAGCTCTGCAAAGGTGGGACAGGTGATGCTTCTTCCTTCTTCTGGGTAAAGAATGTTTCTTTACGCACAGAAATGAACTCAAATTCCAGAGGAAGGCAACTAACCTTGATCAAAATCAATCACAGAATCCCAGACTGCTCTGGGTTGGAAGGGACATTAAAGCGCAGCCAGTGCCACCCCCTGCCATGGGCACAGACACCTCCCACTGTCCCAGGCTGCTCCAGCCTGGCCTTGGGCACTGCCAGGGATCCAGGGGCAGCCACAGCTGCTCTGGGCACCCTGTGCCAGGGCCTCCCCACCCTCCCAGGGAACAATTCCTTCCCAATATCCCATCCATCCCTGCCCTCTGGCAGTGGGAAGCCATTCCCTGTGTCCTGTCCCTCCATCCCTTGTCCCCAGTCCCTCTCCCAAAAATCCACATCCCACCCTGCATTCACTGCACCCTCAACCTGGAGGAGTAAGGCAGAATAAAAAAGTTGATTTAATAAACTGGTAGCTGGGATAAAATTACCAGCAGCACCCTCCTCCCAGCCCACACAGACAAACCCTGCCTTTGAGCATTCACAGTCCTGCCGGGCTCGATCCTGCCGGGATAAGCCATCCATCCATCCATCCATCCATCCGATTCCAGCCACAAACACAGCACCAGAGAGCTCTGCCCGGGCTCTGATCTGCTCCCAGCCCTCCCCACCATTCCCAGGAGGCCTCCCCGGAGCTCAAAGCCAAACCCGAGCAGGAGCAGCAAAAAAAATGCGGGAGCACAGGAATCGTCTCTTCCTTGGAGTCTTTTGGGATATTTATAAGTGAATCAAGCGAGCTGAAAACGGAATTTGCAAAGCAGCCACCACCTCGCCCAAAATTACACAAAATATGTTGGCTTGGAAGCGTTTTCCTCTCCGAGGGAGAAAGAAAAACTCCTGTCTTGGAGCTCGTGGAGCACACAGACCTGTTATTTATTGATGGTGGTAAAAGCCCTTTGAAGAGGGAGGAGGAGAGGGAGGAGGAGAGGAAAGGGCTCCCACCCAATCCCCCAAAACCCACAAATTCCCTGCCATTATTTTCTTTGGGGGAAAAAACTGGGCCCTTGGTCAAAGCAAGCAAAATATTTCGGATTTGTTGCTGTTCCAAAGCACACAGGGGTGTCCACAGGCACCCACTGCACACCCAGAGCATCCCCCACTGCCATCCCAGCCCCTCTCCACAGCAGGAACCAAATTCCAGGAGCTGGACTTGACCATCCTGCCAAGCCAGGAGATTCTGTGAAGTTAAACAGCAATTAAAGCCTCTGGAAGGTGCAGCAGCAGCAACACAGTTGGAGGCAATTTAAGCCTCGCTCGCCTGTGAAACCCTGATAGGTAATTTTAGAAATCTCTTCATAAAACCAGCATTTTGTCCGTTCAAACTGGGTAAGAACCATGAGAAAATGAAAAAAAAATAATAATAATTGAGGTTTCTTCATGACAAAGATCCAGACTATCAGATTTCAATAAAATCTGAGGGAAGTGGGAGAAAACCACTTTTTGGGAAGAGGGAGGACATCCAGAATCAGATGCAATGTCAGCATCGCCAAGGGAGATGGAAGGAGGAAGCGCTGGATCCAGGTACACGCTTCCCAAGGGATCCATCCGAGGGGAGCAGGGAAAGCCAGCCTGGCATCACCATGGTGGGGAATCACTAAAAAGCTGCAGTTTGACACTATCCAGACTTCATTACAGCAAGTAATTGCCAGATTTTCAGATGGTTTTATTCACAAATAAAAACCAACTCCAGGACTCTTTGCAGCCGCTGTCCGGAGTGATCCCTGCCAGTCCCAAAATGGGATTTGTTCCACAGCTCTCAGCTCAGCCTGGGCACCCCATTCCAAGAGGCTAAGGAAAGTACAACAAATCTGATAAAACCCTTCATAAACCATCCCCTGAGGGAAAGTTAAAAGCTGAATATGGAGAGCTCAGCTGAGGATGAGCTGATGCGGTGGCAGGACAGGTACAGAGTGATGGAAATGTTAAAGAAAGCAAAACAAACCACACTGAAATGAAGCTCAAACTGATCATCAAGAGGGGAAAAAAAAAGGCTGAAGATCCCTTGGAACAGGCGCCTTTGGAAGTGGGTTAGACAAACTCTGGGATTTCTCTTAATTGAGCCAAGGCAGTGAGATCATGTGGTGCAAGAGGTTTTTCCTTCTCCAGTTGTCTGTTAGACCAAAACAAAAAAGGAAAAACAACCCAAGGTGCCAGCAGGATGCTTGTCCTCAGCCTTACAAACAATCCATTCTCCTCTGACCCTGCTGGAAATAAACCCAGGGAGAAAAGGCTTGGGCTCTGTCACCTCAGCCAGACAGACACAGTGCAAGGGTACAGCAGGCAAGACACGTAAAATTAAATTTTAAAGTAAAAATTTAAACCAAAAGTGGTTGCACAATGGCCTTAGGTTCTGTGCAACCCCCAGACATGCAAGACATAACCCCTCCTGCTTTACAAGGTGACACAAAAGTGACGCCAAGTGTGCCCCTACCTCCCTGCTCGCTATTTAAGCCAGTCTTACTCCACCCTTCTGTCCCAGCCAGTGGCTCCAAGGAGCATCAGATCCCAGAGAAATGCAGGGAGAAAGAGGAGGGAAATGAGACAATAAAAACACACCACCGCTGGCAGCTGCCTCACAGGGGGTTTGTGAGCGGCCCAGGGGTGAAAAATCAAGTTGTCCTCAAGACCCTTCTGTCCCGGATCTTGTTTGCAAGCCCATGGAGCACCTCAGGGGTGCTTTTCAAGCAGCAAAACAATCCACGCTGGACAAACATCCTCCCGGGAGAGGCTGTGGGAGGACCATCCCACGGCTGTCCCTTCCCTGCTCAAGGCCACCCCTGGCTCAGGTGTCACTCCCAGCACCATCCTCCCATCACCCCTCTGAAGATGAAGGTCCTGGCAGGAGCCTCAGTGCCTATCGACTGTTATCACTGCACAGCCAAACAAGCTCCCTTTATCTTTGCTTTGATCCCTTCCCCATCCCAGCACCACAACCACGGAGCTCTCCCCGTCAGCTTTCCAACAACCCGAGCTGCTTAAGCAAAACCCCACCCCAATCCTATTTTTTTTATCGCCACGGAGAGAAAAAGACCCAATTCATCCGACCAGAAATCCACAATCCCATCGTGTTTGTGGAATAAACGCCAGCTGGTGCCTTCCCTTTGACATTTAGCTAATAATTGTTGCATCCAAACGAGCTGACAGCGCTCAGCTCAGCAGCCCATGAATGCCTCTGGTGTTTGAGTGAGTGCTAAAGACAACACTCGCTGCTCTCCAGCTCCTCATCCATGTGGATACACACACACACACACACACAGGCTCTCCTTAACCCTTCAGCCCTCTCCAGGCTCGGCAATCAGCAGCTCACGGTGCTTCCATTTAGCCATTTGTTCCACCACTGTGAACCCACCCCTGCGGGCAGCAGCCACGAGGAAGGAGGGGAGGAAAAAGGGAAGCAGGTACCTCCAGCAGGAAGGCTGGAATTTGTTCCTCGTTAACTGCCTGCTGATTGCCGCGATATCTTTGTGATTATCCAGCCAGCCATCAAACCCCGGCCCCCCTCTCACAGCATCCCAGTTCTGGTTGTGGCACAACCTTTATTTACACCTCGAGGGTCCCATATATTCACCTTAACACTGTTCTACCCACTGGGGATGTTCCTCCCCTTCATCTTCCACCCGAGCTGGATCTCCGTTTTCCCAAAGACCCGCTCTGGGCCCAAGTTCCAGCTGCTTCACGCAAAATAGGTCAGGAAACTTCCCCAGAACTCCTCCATTTATTACTCCACACATCGTGGGGGTTAGGTTGGATATGAGGGAAAAGTTCTTCCCCCAGAGGGAGCTGGGCACTGCCCAGGCTCCCCAGGGAATGGGCACGGCCCCGAGGCTGCCAGAGCTCCAGGGGTGTTTGGACAGCGCTGCCAGGGATGCCCAGGGTGGGGTTGTTGGGGTGTCTGGGCAGGCCAGGGGCTGGACTCATGATCCCTGTGGGACCCTTCCCACTCAGGATATTCTGTGATTCCATGATCTGCTGGGAGCTTACAGACCCCATCACCAACCCCTTCTCCTCCTCCCTCCGTGTGCCCTGGTCTTTTCTAAGCTGCAGACTCACACCAAGTCCTCTTGCACACGCAGGCATCACTTTTCCTCCTTTGCCAGTCCCCTGGAGTGCCCAGGACCTGTTGGCTCAGGCACTGCCACACCAACCTCCCCAAAGTGCTCAGCACTCGCTGTACCAGCACCCAGCTGTTCTGCACGCCAAGAGATGCCTGTACCAGCCTCTTGCTGAAGAGAAATGGCTTTTAAAAGCATCATTTATTGGCAGCACAGGCAGCATTAGCTGTGCTCAGCAGCAAGGAACAGGGAGCCTGCAGAGAGCCCCTTCCCAGATGGATCCATAAGGACAGACACCGTCCAGTGGCACAAAACCTCTGGGGACATCCTGCTGAGCTTTGGAGTGACCTTAACAGCCCACAGCCACTCCCCAGGGTGGTCTGAGAGTGTTTTCCAGGCTCAGCAGGGCCGCTCTGGAGCTCTGGCACCATCCCCACGCCGGCACCGGGGGCTGCCGGGCCGGGCCACACACCCCAGAGCCACCTGCCACATCCCCTGCCACGCACACACCACCTGCCTGTCCCCATTCCCCACGTCCCTGGGCTGCTCCATGCCAAGGGACACGACTGCAAACAGTCCCCCGGGGAGGTGGCACCGTGCGCAGGGTCCGGGAGCCTCCGTGGACCGTCTGCTGCTGCTTCCCTGCTGGGGACAGCAGTGGGACACGGCGGTGGCACGGGCAGCCTGGCCCACGGCAGGACAGTGCAGAACACAGGATTTATGGATAAAGCCCCTCTCCTGGCACAGGCAGGAGCAGCCGAGGTACCTGTGCTCACACCTTGAGACCCTCTGCACACACAGTGCCCTCACCAGCAACACGAAGAAGTTCCCTATCTCCACTTTGCAGGGCTGTTTTTCTAGGATAAAGACCTTTGTTTTATCTTTGAGAGGTGTTTCTAGCACGAGGACAGGGATAAAAAGCCCTCCTCCACACCAAAAGGCTCCTTCACACATGATTTGCTTTGTCATGGCACTTAAATACTCGTGCAGCAGCCACGGATGGAGAACGGGAGCAGATCTGGGCAGGCACAGGGAAACTTCACAGAAATACCTGCACACCTTAAAAAAAATAAATCCTTTTTTCCTGGTAGTGATGCCAGCCCAGGCCAGTGCATGAAAACACCAACATATCCATCTCCATCCCCTGGTGAGCGCTGCCGGAGCTTGCTCCATTTTGGGTCAGCCCAGGCAGCTTCAAATTACATCGCCTCTGCTCTGCTGCAGGAGAACACCGGCTCGCCAGGGCACAAAGCAGCGGAAAGGGGGAAGAAAGACACATTCGGGTTGTCAAACCCGGGATAAGCGAGGTAGCAGGGAACCATGGAATGGCTGGGGTTGGAAAGGCCCGTAAGGATCCCCTCGTTCCAACCCCGTGCCACGGGCAGGGATGCTCCCCGTTATGGAGGTGATCCACGGCCAGTGAGGTGCCAGCAAGGGGGGCAGGAGCAGCCTCACATCTCAGGCTGTCCCCGCTGCCCAGCCAGACCCCGCGGCGTCACTGACGGAGAACAAAGAGCGGGGCTGCCGGCTCCCAGCGGCGCTGCCGCGATGCCGCTCTGCCGTTCCCAGCGGCTCGGGCCCCGCAGCACGGCAGCCCCGGTGCCTCCCGGGCGCAGGGGGCGGGGGAGCCGCTCGGGCCCGCGCGTGCCCTTCACCTGGGGCGACGGCGATGCCAGCGCTGCCCTTGGGGACACTGAAGGCTCTCCAAGGGCCGGAGCCCCGACAGGAGCCACCACCACCATCACCCTCGGGCGGTGGGGCCACGGGACACCAAGGGGTGCCGCCACCCGCGGTGCCCCGGCCCGGAGCCAGCGCCGGCCTGGGCCCAGCGCCCGGGGCCACGGTGGGCAGGTGCGGCGGCGGTGCCGGTGTGCCCGGCCCGGCGCTCACCTGCTCGGCGCCGTAGGCCGTGGCGAACTGCACGAACTCCTCCACGCGCACGAAGCCATCCCCGTNGCTCCGGAACCCCAAACCCAAACCATGCTCCGGGACCCCAAACCCAAACCATGCTCCGGAACCCCAAACCCAAACCATGCTCCGGGACCCCAAACCCAAACCATGCTCCGGAACCCCAAACCCAAACCATGCTCCGGGACCCCAAACCCAAACCATGCTCCGGAACCCCAAACCCAAACCATGCTCCGGGACCCCAAACCCAAACCATGCTCCGGAACCCCAAACCCAAACCATGCTCCGGGACCCCAAACCCAAACCATGCTCCGGAACCCCAAACCCAAACCATGCTCCGGGACCCCAAACCCAAACCATGCTCCGGAACCCCAAACCCAAACCATGCTCCGGGACCCCAAACCCAAACCATGCTCCGGAACCCCAAACCCAAACCATGCTCCGGGACCCCAAACCCAAACCATGCTCCGGAACCCCAAACCCAAACCATGCTCCGGGACCCCAAACCCAAACCATGCTCCGGAACCCCAAACCCAAACCATGCTCCGGGACCCCAAACCCAAACCATGCTCCGGAACCCCAAACCCAAACCATGCTCCGGGACCCCAAACCCAAACCATGCTCCGGAACCCCAAACCCAAACCATGCTCCGGGACCCCAAACCCAAACCATGCTCCGGAACCCCAAACCCAAACCATGCTCCGGGACCCCAAACCCAAACCATGCTCCGGAACCCCAAACCCAAACCATGCTCCGGGACCCCAAACCCAAACCATGCTCCGGAACCCCAAACCCAAACCATGCTCCGGGACCCCAAACCCAAACCATGCTCCGGAACCCCAAACCCAAACCATGCTCCGGGACCCCAAACCCAAACCATGCTCCGGAACCCCAAACCCAAACCATGCTCCGGGACCCCAAACCCAAACCATGCTCCGGAACCCCAAACCCAAACCATGCTCCGGGACCCCAAACCCAAACCATGCTCCGGAACCCCAAACCCAAACCATGCTCCGGGACCCCAAACCCAAACCATGCTCCGGAACCCCAAACCCAAACCATGCTCCGGGACCCCAAACCCAAACCATGCTCCGGAACCCCAAACCCAAACCATGCTCCGGGACCCCAAACCCAAACCATGCTCCGGAACCCCAAACCCAAACCATGCTCCGGGACCCCAAACCCAAACCATTCTCTGGCATCCCAAACCCAAACCATGCTCTGGGACCCCAAACCCAAACCATGCTCCGGGACCCCAAACCCCTCTGGGGGGAACCATGCAGCAGCTCCAGGTATGAACCGTGCTCCGGGACCCCCAAGCCGCATGGGACAGCACTGTGCACCGGGATCCCTGACCTGCTCCAGGGGGAACTGTGCACCGGGACACACCTGGGACCACGTCAGTGAATTCATTGGTGTCCGTGTTTAGGGCTCACAGCCCCCAGGCTCGGTGCACCGGCACTTTCTGCTGGAGCACCGGGATGACCCCGCTAACACAGCCATGAGCTGGCCGAGCGGGTGGAATTACAGCCCCTGGGTATAATTAGCAGCGAACTTGATGAGCGAGAGCATCCCTGGCCCCAGTGACCCTGCCCGGGCCACGGATGTGTGTGACATCTCAGGATCAGCCTGGCTGGGCCACCAGGTGTCCCCCAGCACACTCATCCCCGGAGAGGATGCCACCCCTGCCCGGTCAGACCAGTGCAGGGAAGGATGGAAACCTCCACTCCAAATCCTTCTCCTCATCACAGCCATTCCTAAAGGTGGGCAGGGCAGGAGGGGGCTGCTCTGTCAGTCCCACAAGGGAAGCACAGCTGCACCAGCTGCTCTCCCTGGGTGACACCTGCCTAAACCATTCCCTGCAAAATCCCCTGGAATACAATTCCCAGCTTCCAGACTGCTCCAGCAGCCAGGGCTCCTGCGTGGATGGGGCTGGCAGGGGAACAAGGTGCCTGCAGGGCTGGAGGTGCCAGCCTGATGCTGTGAGTGGCAGCTCTGCACCCCTGGATGGGTTCCTGCAGCTCCAGGCCATGCCAAGGCTGAGCCCGGAGCTCTGTCCTTGCCCTGGTCCTGGAGGGACGTGGCCAAGCTCAGCTCCCTCTTGCTGTGGTGGCCACAGAGCCAGGACAGCCCTGACAGTGCCCAGGTCACCTGCTCACGGTTACACGGGACAGTGAAACGTGTGGAGCCTCCCAGAACAGGGGTGCAGGTCAGGGACAAGGCTGCAGCTGGGCAGCAAGGAGCGACACTCATCACACAAGCGCCTTCTCCAGGACAAAATCCATCCTGTTATCCAGGAGTACTGTGGCTGGAGCCAAATCCTAGGAGCCTGGGCAAAGGACAGTGCCCAGATCCCAGCCCAAGCACTGCATCCCCATGGCTCTGAAGGGCTGAGCCTCTCACCACAGCCCCCAGCACCTCCCCCTCCCCTCTGCTGCTGGAAGCACCTTCCCAGAGCCACTAGGGCTGAGGAGGTGGCAGGTCCCCAAGCCCCCCTGGCCTGGGGCACTGGGGCACCACAGAGCCGAGGACTGGGGCCACACAGGGCTCTGCCAGTGGGAGCAGTGGTTCTCCCCCCTCCCCCAGGGCCCAGTTTGGACCACCAGGACCAGACAGCCGGGCAGGGCACTGGTGCTCATGCAGCAGAGAGAAGCATCACTGCTCAGGGTGCAAGTTCTTTATTTGTGGCCTGGAGGAAGGAGCAAAACCTGGCAAGTCTACAATCAAGTAGGAAATACAATTAAGTGGGAGAGCAAGCTTCATGGAATTCAGGGTGAGCCTAAAAACTGCCAGCAGCAGCAGGAGGGTGCACACGAGCAGCGTGTGTTCCCTGGGGCGCTGGCTGGCAGCGCCATCCATGCAGCCCCACTGTGGCTCCTGCAGCCCAGCAGGAGGAAAGGACTGGATTCCAGTTCGAGCCCTTCATTTACCCTCAGCTTGAGTGTCTGGAAGGAGAGAGTGTGACACTGGTGTGACAGACAGGTGGGGGTGGACAGACCACTGGACACCCACAGTGCTGCAGTGCAGAGCTGGACCATGGGGGATCTGCCCTCACACCACCTCTGCTCCTGGGACAGGGGCACCCCAGCTGCATCCCTGGCAGCCTCCCAGGACCACTGTCCCACCCAGGACCCCTGAGGGGACAAGGCCACTTCCCCCTGCCAGGGTTTCCCCCCGCAAGAGCTGCCAAGGCAGAGCTGGGTGACCCCAACCCCAGGTGGGCTCAGCTGCTCCCCCTCCCAAAAAGGAGCTGCTGCTGGGGGTCTTGGGCAGTTCTCAGGCTAAGATAGGGCAGAGGGCAGGAAGAGGATGGATACCCATGGGTGGCACTGCTTGGGGCTTGGGAAAGGCCAGGAGGGCGCCTTGGAGGGAGGCACAAAGGGACAGTGACCGTGCCAGCCCTGCGCGCTGTCCCCGCACCCGCAGCCACGGCAGCTCAGAAGGCAGCAGTGGCACAGCACGGGCTGGGCTCCTTCCCCACCCAGCACGCCCAGAGCTCTGTCCCCCAGGCACACACGGGACTGGCAGTGTCCCCACCGCCACCAGTGGCCGAGGAGAGGCTGTGGCTGTGGGCAGTGGCTCTGGGAGATGTCCCCCCGCGGCGTCCCAGGTCACGCGTGTCCGTCGGTCAGTCCCAGGCTGTCCGTCAGTGGGGCTGGTTCGCTCCTGCAGCCCAGACATCTGCAAGAGAGGGTGGAGGTGGGGACAGAGCCCTGCTGGGGCCTGCCCAGCTCACAGAGGCTGCCAGGTGGGACACAGCCAAGGAGGAGAGGAAGGAAGGAGACCCTTCCCCTGCCAGGCTGCAGGAATTCAGGCAAGGAAGAGGCTCTTGGGATTCTTTGTGCTCAGTCCTGCTGCTGGGGCACAGAAAATGGGCATCACGTTGCTTTGGGGGAATTTCAGAGGTGTCTGGACAGGCATCCAAGAGACACATCACAAGCCAGGCTCAAAGGGAAAATCCAGCAAGTTCTGCTGCTCTTCCCAAGTCATCCCTAGGACTGCCCATGAGGATGTTGTACCCACTGCGACGGCAGCCATGCCCTGAGAGACTGGTTGTTAATCACGGTTAACAATCATTTAAGTTGGAAAAGCCCTCTGAGATCAGGAAATCCAACCATTCCCCCAGCACTGCCAAGGCCACCACTGACCCATGTTCCCAAAGTCCAACATCCTTTTGAAGATTCCAAGGCTTTTGGGGATTCCAGCACTGCCTGGGGCAGCTGTGCCACCTGACCACCCTTCCCATGAAGAAATTTTCCCAATATCCAACTTGGTGCAACTTGAGGCCATTCCCTCTCCTCCTGTCCCTGTTCCCTGGGAGCAGAGCCCGACCCCCCCCTGGCTGCCCCCTCCTGTCAGGGAGTTGTGCAGAGCCACAAGGTCCCCCCTGAGCCTCCTTTTCTCCAGGCTGAGCCCCTTTCCCAGCTCCCTCAGCCGCTCCTCACGGGCCCTGTGCCCCAGGGAAAAGCAGCGTTTCCCTGAGCAGCCCTGCTCCAATCCCACGAGGGGGAAATGCAGTCACCTAGAGTTTAGCAGAGGAGGAGGCAATACCCAGCAAGGCAGAGAAGCTGTTGGGGGAGGTGAGCCAGCTGCCACCATCCACGACCAGGGTGGTGCCAGTGACGTAGGACGAGAGGGGGCTGGCCAGGTACAGGGTGCTGTGCGCGATCTCCGTCTTGTTCCCGGCACGCTGCAGCGGGATCATGGAGAACAGGTCGGATTTCTCGGCAAATTTCCCACCTAAAAGGGGCAGGAAAGAGTCAGTTTGGACTGTGGGAGGACTGTCCGGCACCACGGCCGGCCAGGCACCGCAGCACTGCCCATGGGGCTGGGATGAGATCCTGGCACAGCCCTGAGATAAAATCCTGACAGGATTTCAAGGACGAGAGCTCAAGCCCAGCAGGGATTTTGTGCTGGCACAGCGAGCTCAAGACAGGACCTCAGAGAGCTTTGGAACCATGGAATGGTTGGGGTTGGGAGGGACCTCTCCTTCTCTCCCCCCTGCCATGGGCAGGGACACCTCCCACTGTCCCAGGCTGCTCCAAGCCCTGTCCAGCCGGGCCTTGGGCACTGCCAGGGATCCAGGGGCAGCCACAGCTGCTCTGGGCACCCTGTGCCAGGGCCTGCCCACCCTCCCAGGGAACAATTCCTTCCCAATATCCCATC
>VXBT01007654.1:189974-206266 GCA_013400235.1 Oriolus oriolus
TCTTCTCCAGGTGAGCACCCCCAGCTCTCCCAGCCTGGCTGCAGAGCAGAGGAGCTCCAGCCCTTGGAACATCTCTGTGGCCTCTGGAGCCACTCTAAGGGCTCCAGGTCTTTCCCATCGCCCGGGGCTGCACCAGCACTCTGCTGATGGACTGCAAGGGCCACCCCGCAGGCAGGGCTGAGGTTTGGGGGAGCACCCTCCATCACGGCATCCGAGAGCCCAAACAGCCGCCACGCCAGCGCCCTGGTACCCTCTGTTCCCACAGGGAGGTGCCAGCCAAGCCCCGGCACAGCCGTGCCCAGCAGCAACACCCCACGAGCTGTGTGGCACTGGGGTGCCACATCCCCAACCGGTCCCCGCCCAGGGGCCCTGAGCGGGGCACTGCCACGGCAGGGCCGGGAGCCCGGGCTGCCTCACCCAGGCGTCGGAAGCCCTCGGTGCCCGTGATGGGGCCGGGGGCCAGGCTGTTCACACGGATGTTGTTGGGTCCCCACTCCACAGCAAGGTGACGGGTCATGGCATCTGGGGAGGGATTGCAACAGCGGTGAGAAACGGGGAGCAGAGCCATTCCAGCAACTTCTTTTGAGGGGGGGAAAAAGCCACAGAAGAGTGTGGCCGAGAGCAAAGGGCTCTGGAGGGGAGAAGAGCCTCATCCCAAACCCCAGCATGCAGTCACCACACCGATTCACGCTCACCCCTCCCCAGGACATCTTCCCATCCCAGTATTTGGGAAGAGCTGGCTTCTTTCCTGGCCCCACACAGCTCCAAGCCCCAGCAGGGTGTGTTGAGGTACCTATGGCAGCCTTGGCAGCCCCAGCGTGCACCTGCAGGGCCTGCCCTCGGTAGCTCAGGGTCGCCGTGATGTTAACGATGACCCCACCGTGGTCCTGGGGAAGGAAAGGAGATGAGGAGTTAGGCAGGGAGCAGCACAAAGGGTCACAGAGGGCTGTGAGGGACAGGACAGCTGGGCTAGGAGGGACAGTCACCCATGGGCACTGCCAAGCCATCACTGGGGCAGCTCTACCCACTGAATCTCAGAGGTGGGGCAGCCAGCGGGGCCCTGCCACACAGGTGGGACATGCAGGACAGAAGGAAAGGCCAAGGGCAAGCAGCATAGCTGGAAAAGGAGCAGGAGATCACAGCTTCTACAGGTGGCAGAGCATGGAGAGGTGCTGCAACAGCCCAAAGCCCCAGGGCAAGGGACAGGAGGATCCCCAGGTCAGGGCTGGGATCCCTGGAAGGGAACAGAGTGGATCCATGCAGGGAGGCCCTGGGTGCTGCACCCCCTTGTGCCCTCAGCACTGCCCTGAATGCCGCAGGAGCACAGCATGGTTTGACACTCAGCCCTGCCCACCAGCGCCTCTCCTCAGAGCCCCCTGGCTCTGTGCCACTTACCCGGAAATACTTCTCAAAGAGGACTTTGGAGGTGTTGAAGGTGCCCATGGTGTCGATGTCTATCACTGTCTTGAAGGCGTTGAAGGACAGGGCACTGGCTGGGCACAGGAAGTTCCCCGCAGCACCTGAACCACAGGGACAGTCAGGACAGGGCTGGCAGAGATGTCAGGGCCCTTCTGTGACAGGGAGGGTGAGGGATAACATCTGCACACGGAGAGAGCCCTGATAAGGGATAAACTGGCGGCTCTGGGTGCCCAGGAGCACAGCCAGCACGAGGCGAGGGCAGCAGGGATGATCCACACCCCGGCACACAGGGATGGATGTACCACACACAGAGCTCTGCTTCCTCTGTGCTCCCAGGGGGTGTGCAGGAGAACACCCTTCCCAGCAGTGAGCCCCTGCCCACGCCACCCTCACCATTAATGAGGATGTCAATCCTCTGGAACTCCTTCAGCGCCTCGTCCACGGCTGCCGCAATGGTCTGGGGCTGCCGCACGTCGATGGACAGAGGCAGGCATTGCTGCCCTGTGGCTGCCACCAGCTTTTTCGAGGCCTGCAAGGACAAAAAGAGACTTGAGGTTCTTCCTGGGACTCTCCCTTTCAGCAGGGGTCGGAGCCAGGCTTGTATCAGGTGAGCACAAAGCCAGGCAGGAGCCACGTCCCTGTCAGCACACAGCAAACAGTGTGGGCAGGGGAGGGATGTGCCTAAACACGGCCAGCTCCAGCCTGGCAGCACCCTGCTAGCCCTGAGGGAGCCAGGGAAAGCTCTTGCATGTTGTATCCCAGCCACACTGGATGCTGGGCTGGCCCTGAGGCCACAGCTGGCTAAGCCCAGTTACCTGTGTGGGCTGCCACAGACACAGCACACTGCAGGCAACATCTCTGCAGGGCAAGTACAAAGGTTGGACCCCAGCAAGGCATTTCTGGCATGAGCCCAGGCCTAATTACCCTTTAGATCCAAAAAGTCAGTGGGCAAAAGGGCAAAGACAGAGCAGCCAGGCTGTGAGATGGACCTGCTCTGCAGCTCAGGATTTGTCACAGGCCACCCCTGTGGCTCATTAAGAGTAAGATTTTCCCCAGCAAATTAAGCACAGGAGACACACAAGCTCAGCAGCAGCTCCACACAACACCCAGAGCTGCTCCAGCTTCTGTTTTGGGCTCTGTGAGAGGTTTTGAGCCCCAACAACACACGGGCACATGAGCAGCAGGGGACCTGAACTGCAGATTCTGTGGCCTCAGAAGACTCCGGCCCCTGGGGACTGAAAACCTGCTGAGCTTTGCAGCTTCTTCTGGCACATGAGCATGAGGGAGTGTGAAATGACAGCCAACCACACCTGCACCCTCCCCCCTGCCCCAAAACACAGGACAGCTGAGGCAACCCACCTGAGCCCACACAGCCCCCGGAGCCTGCTCCTACTCCAAGCTGAGGTTTAAGCCCAACCTTGGGCTCTGCCCTGCTGACAAACCTCCCCCACAGCTCATTTCTGCCTCTTTCACCCACAAAAAGCCATCATAATTGTGGGACAACCTCCGCAAAGCACGTTCCAGGTTAACTGAGCTGTGCTGGAGGTGCGCTGGGTGCAGCTCCCCAAACCTGCACCCACCCTGCCCCGCACTGCCGGAGTGCCCACGGCTGGGAGACTGGGAAGCACTGGGACAGACCCCCTCCTGCACTATTCCCAGGGCTCCCAGTTCCACCGGGAGAGAGCAGAAGGATTCCCAGGGCTCGCAGCTCTCCCGCTGGAGCCCGGACTCACCTCCGACACTCGCTGCAGGTTCCTGCTGGCAATGACGGTCCGGCAGCCGTGCCTGCAGGGAAGGGGCAGGTGAGGAGGGCCAGGCTCCTCAGAGGCACCGGGATCAGCAGGAGTTGGGGTGTTCCTTGCAGGAATCGCTGCTGCTCCAAGCCCGCAGGAGGCGGACGGGCAGAGCCCTGCCCGGGCTGGAGCGGGACCGGCCCTGCTCCCACACCGGCAGCGCCCGGAGCCTCCCTGAGGGCTCTGCCGCCCTCTGCCGCATCCCGGCTCTTCCAGGGCCTGGTACCGCAGCGGGGAAAGGGACGAGAAGGTGGGAAAGAGAAGAGAACGGGGTGAAGAGGAGGAAAGTCCGGGAAAAGGGGGGAAGAGAAGAGGGGAAGGAGAGAAAGAAGAAGGGAAGGAGGAGGCCGTCGCACCGCAGGGGCTCCCGCACCTCATGAAGATCTCGGCGATGCGGAAGCCGATGCCGGAGCCGCCGCCGGTGATGAAGGCCACCTGGCCCCTGCGGGGACAGAGGCACGGTCAGAGCCGGGCCCCGGGGAGGCGTCCCCGGCGGGCCCCCCGGAGCGGCGGGACTCACGCGAGCAGGTCGGGGCTGAGCAGGTGCCGGTACTGGGGCAGACACTCATCCCCGTCCTCGTCCGGCGGCACCCGCGCGGCCATGGCGGCCTCGGCCATGGCGGGGGCGGGCACTGCGCACTGCGCCTGCGCGGGCGCCGCCGCCGTCGCCTGGCAACGGGGGCGCTCCGGGACACAGCGACACCGAGCGGCCACGGCGGGAACTGCAGCGCGGGGCGGCCGGAGCGGCGCCAGGGCTCCCGTGGTATCCCGGCGATATCCCACTGATATCCCGGCGATATCCCACTGATATCCTGGTGATATCCACTGTGCCAGGGCTCCCGTGATATCCCAGCGATATCCCACTGATATCCCGGCGATATCCACTGTGCCAGGGCTCCCGTGGTATCCTGGTGATATCCCAGCGATATCCTGGCCATATCCACTGTGCCAGTGTTCCCAGTGATATCCCAGTGATATCCCAGTGATAACCCAGTGATATCCCGGTGATACCCCAGTGCTCCCAGTGCTATCCCAGTGATATCCCGGTGATACCCCAGTGCTCCCAGTGCTATCCCAGTGGCACCCACTGTGCCAGTGATATCCCAGTGCTATCCCAGTGATATCCCAGTGCTCCCAGTGATATCCCAGTGCTACCCCAGTGATATCCACTGTGCCAGTGCTGTCCCATTGCTCCCAGTGCCCTCCCAGTGATGTTCCTGTGCTGTCCCAGAGCCTCCAGTGCTCCCAGTGCCCTCTCAGTGCCCTCCCAGTGCTCTCCCAGTGCTCCTAGAGCTGTCCCGGTGATGCCCACTGTGCCAGTGGCGTCCCAGTGCTTTCCATAGTGTCCCTGTGCCTCCCAGTGCCACCCAGTGGTGTCTCGGTGCTTCACAGTGGCATCCCAGTACCTCTCAGCAGTGTCCCAGTGCCACCCAGTGGTGTCCCAGTGCCCCACGGAGCCCCCAGTTTTACAGCTCAGCCCCCCACCCTGGTCTCTCCCAGTCACTTGCAGAGCCCCTGCAGCCCCCCAGGCACAGCCCAGTGCTTCACAGAGCCTCCCAGTCCTGTTCCAGTGCTCCCAGGGCCATCCCAGGGCCTTCCCGAGCTTCCCAGTGCTGCCTCAGTGCTCCGAGAGACAGCCCAGTTCATCCCAGAGCCTCCCAGCACTGCCTCAGTGCTCCTAGAGACAGCCCAGTTCATCCCAGAGCTTCCCAGCACAAACCCAGTTTCTCATAGAGCTTCCCTGCACCGATCCAGAGCCCCCCAGAAACAGCCCCTGAACACCCAGAGCTTCTCAGAGTCTCCCAGTGCACCCCAGAACGAGCCCAGTGCCACCCGTGGGCATCCCAGTGCCTCACAAAGCTTCCCAGTACTAACCAGTACCTTCCATGGATGGACAAGTGACATCCCAGAGCTTCCCAATACAGCCTCAGTACTCCCCAGGGACAGCCCAGCGTCTTCCAGGGTTTCCCAGGATCACCCCAGCGCCCTCTGGGGACATTCCAGTGCCCTCCATGGATCACCCAGTGCCTCCCAGAGCCTTCCTGTAACACCCTAGTGCCCTCTGGGGACATCCCAGTGCCTCCCAGAGCTCCCCAGTATCACCCCAGTCCCCCAGTGACATCCCGGTGGCTCCCAAAGCTTCTCTGTGCCTCTGCAGGGACATCCCAGAGCTAACCAGTACCACCCCAGTGCCCTCTGGGGACATCCCAGTGCCTCCCAGAGCCTTCCTGTAACACCCCAGTGCCCTCTGGGGACATCCCAGTGCCTCCCAGAGCCTTCCTGTAACACCCCAGTGCCCTCTGGGGACATCCCAGTGCCTTCCAGAGCTCCCCAGTACCACCCCAATGCCTTCTGGTGACATCTCAGTGCCTCCCAGAGCTCCCCAGTACCACCCCAGTGCCTCCCAGAGACTTCCTGTAACACTCCAGCGCCCTCTGGGGACATCTCAGTGCCTCCCAGAGCTCCCCAGTACCACCCCAGTGCCTTCTGGTGACATCTCAGTGCCTCCCAGAGCTCCCCAGCACTTGCAGGTGACATCCGAAGGAGGAGCCAGGAGTCAGAGCCGGAGGCACCGGGGTTTATTGGGGGACGGGGGATCCCCCCTGGCCGGGGGCCGGCCCTAGAGCCCGTAGATGTCGTCCCTGTCCCTGCTGTCCCAGGCCACCAGCTCGTCCCGCCGGAACCAGAAGCCGATCTCCCGCTGAGCCGTCTCCACCGAGTCACTGGCATGGACCAGGTTCCTGGGAGGGGACAGGGATGGGGACAGCGCCACGGCCGTGCGGCCCCGCCCCCCGCGGCCCTACCTGCTGATGTGCACGCTGAGATCCCCCCGGATGGTCCCCACGGCGCCGCTGTCCCCAACCATGGCCCGCGAGCACCGCACCACGTTGTGGCCCTCCCACACCTGCGGGACAGGGACGGCTGAGCCCCCGCGCCCCCGCGAGCCCCGGGCCCCCCGCGCCGTCCCCTCACCATGGCCACCACCGGCCCCGAGGTCATGTAGGCGACGAGCGCGGGGTAGAAGGGCTTCAGCCGCAGCTGCTCGTAGTGCTGGTCCACGAGCCTCCGGTCCGCCTGAGGCAGCGGTGGGGACGGTGACACCCGGGCAGTGCCCCCCGGCCACCCCCGCTCCCGGCTCCGGAGCAGCGCTCTCCGCCCGGAGCAGCGTTCCCCGCCCGGCCTGGGTACCTGGAGCAGCTTCATGGCCACCAGCTTGAAGCCGCGGCGCTCGAAGCGCCGGATGATGTCCCCCAGCAGCCGCCGCTGCACCGCGTCCGGCTTGGCCACCACCAGCGTCTTCTCCTGCAGCGCCGGCGGGGCTGCGCGGGGACCGCGGGTCACTGTCACCGCCGCGGGACACGGGACCAGACACGGCCCCGGGGGCAGCAGGACCCCGAGCTGTCCCCGCGGCACCACGGCTTGTGCTCGGCCCCCGAGGCTGCCGATGGGAACCCGGCCCTGTCCCCATCGCTGTCCCCACCCCATCCCGGGGCGGTGTCCCCTGGAGAAGCTGTGCCTCTCAGCCTGGCGGGGTCCCAGCGGAGGTGCTACAAAGCCCTGATGGGTGCTGGGGACATGTCCGTGCCTTCCAAAGAGCCTTTAAGCCAGGGATGTCCCTGCCGTGTCCCGGTGCTGGGGACTCCGTCTCCTGCCCGGCCCCGGTCCTTGCCCCTGCCCGGAGGGTCCCTGGTCACAGCCCCCCGCCGGTGGAGAGGAAAATCGAGCCCCGTGGGCGGCAGGGTCCGGCCCCGCTGTCACCGTGGGACAGCAGGGGCTCCGCCCGCCGCTGGCGGGGACAGAAGTCCCCCAAGGGACAGCGCATCCCGTCCGCTGGAGGGACAGAGGGGACAGGAAGGAGGGGAAGGGAGAGAGGACACTTCACTGCCAATCCCAGGCTTCGGGGACCCGTCCCGGGCTGCTCACCCGCTTCCCCGGGCACTGCTGAACGTGGCTCGGCTTTGCCAGGATCCTGCCCTGTCCTCCCAGGACAGCACAGGGGTCCCCCCATCCCAAACCCCTTGGGACCTTCAGGGAGCGCCAGCTCGGGCCCCTGCCCCATCGCGGCACCCGGGGCTGGGGACAGCAGACCCTGGCACCGACTGCCACCACAAAGGGCTGAAGGAGCCCGTGAGCCGCCACCCGCCCGGGATGGAGGGGCCGGGGACACTGGGAGGGGATGGGGCACCCTGGGGACAGGATGGGAACAGGAGGAGCCCTGAGGGGCAGCACAGGCAGGGGACTGGGGACAGGACTGGGAGGCGGACAGGGTCCCCAGGGGCAGGACGGGGAAGGGGCTGAAGGCCGCCAGGGATGGGAACCGGGTCCCCAGGGGCAGGGGTGGGGACAGGGTCCCCAGGGCAGGACAGGGACGGGGCCGTGTCTCACCGGAGCCGTGGCAGCGGGGCCCGGCGGGGCTCGGGCCCGGCCGCCCCCGCGGGAGGCTCCGGGCCAGGCAGCGCCCCAGGGAGCCCATGGAGACCCCGGCGGGTCGGACCCGGGCTCGGGCGCTCTGCGGAGGCTTTAAGGGCCCGGCCGAGCCCAGGGACGGGTCAGGCTTCCGTCCCTCCCCTTAAAGCAGCCGCCGGGGCCGGGATATCCCGGCACGGAGCATCCTGCCCCTCCAGAGCATCCCAGCACGGAGCATCCTGACACGGAACACCCCGGTCTGGAACGCCAAGCCCTGCCAGGGTGGGAGCACAGCCCACGGCACCCATCTCGAGGGGGAGCCAGACCCTGCCAGGAGCCAAACCTGCCTCGTGCTTTGCCCTCGATTCACCAGGCAAGGAGAGGCCGGGTTAGCCCGTGCCAGGCTGAGCTGGGACTCACAGACCCGTCCTGCACATATAGCAGGGGCTGGGGAACGGGTGCAGAGAACTGCCCAGGTGGGACCCCTCTGGTCACTTCAGCCCCTAGGCTGGGAAATCACTCTTTGCTGAGCTTCCCATGCATCCCAAACTCCAGGGACACTTCGTGGAGAGCAGCTTGGAACAGCCGGGTTGCTTTGAGGCTGTCTCCCAAATCTGTGCTGATTTGAAGGACTGAGGAGCATCCCGAAGGCACACACGGATACAAACAGGCTGAGGACTGGGCTTGATCCCACACTCTCCTTGCTTCCTCCCTGCCAGAGCCTGGGGGGCTCTGGGGCCCAGCTGTGCTCAGCACCATGGCAAAAAACCCCTCAGTGGCTCCTCATGGGAAAATGGATTCAACAAGTTGTGGAAAAGACTTCGTGCCCCAAACAAGCGGCTGGGGAAAGGCCCCGCTCCAGGGTTTGCCAGGCCAGTGGGGATGGGACAGATTGGTGGCAAAGAGGTTTTAGGACAAGGGGTGGCAGACTGGAACCTGGGCTTTGGCCACCCGGCAGCTGCTGGCATTGGCCAAGGGACAAACTTGTACTTTCACCCTCTGTCAAGCCAAGAAAGAGAAGCAGCCTGAGCCTGCAGAGCTGTGCTGGGATGAAATCCCTCCAGCCCAGCTCCAAAGGGAGCCACAGCCAGAGAGCTGCTGGAGGAGGCTGCTGCCAGCTTCCAGCATCCCCCACTGCAGCTCAGGGCAGGGCAGAGCTGCTGGGAGTGCCCACCCAGGAGCAGGGCCGGGCTCCAGGGCCAGGCTGGACTCTGCATGGGTGCTCACACACCCAGCTACCAGCAGGAACAACAAGGACTCCACAAGGAGTGGAGGCAGCGGCACCGAGTTACTCCAAGTGTTTTTCCAGGTGTGGCTGGCAGGCAGCTCGGGAAGGCTGGGCACAGGTCAGCACCCACCTCCCTCTGCTCTTCCCTCACCCCTCTGGAGGCAGCTCAGCCCTCACCTGCATGGGCTGGAGCAGCTGAGGCACATCCTGGGCATTTGGACCCTGCTTCAGGGCAGGGAGCCCAAACACCCCCCTGGTGCCAGTTCAGAGCCTGAACGCAGGGCCTGTGCACAGATTATCCCAGCAGCATCAGCCACATCCCAGGGACAAACGTGCCCAGGGAAGGGGTTTGCCCGCAAAACTGAACTAGAGGCACCATGGAGTCAGTGCTGCCACACCCCAGCTCCCCCCTGACACCTCCCAGCTGCCCAGGGGCAGCCACAGCACATCCACATCTCCAAACACTTGCTGGGAGAACATCTCCAGCTGGGCTCCCTTCCCAGGGACTGGTGCTGTTCCCACCACTGCAGCTGCCCACTGAACCACAGGGAACTGAGACTGATTCCATACAATCATGGAGTGGTTTGGGTTGGAAGGGACCTTAAAGCCCATCCCACCCCTGCCATGGGCAGGGACACCTCCCACTGTCCCAGGCTGCTCCAAGCCCCGTTCCAGCCTGGCCTTGGGCTTCCCAGGGCACCCTGTGCCAGGGCCTGCCCACCCTCCCAGGGAACAACTCCTTCCCAATATCCCATCTAACCCTGCCCTCATTAAGCCTAAGGCCACTCCCCCCTGTCCTGTCCCTCCAGGCCCTTGTGAGAAGTTCCTCTCAAACTGAATCTATGAAATATAAAAATGAAGACTGATTGAAGACTGCTTCCCGACCAGAGCCCTCAGGGAAAAGAAATCCTTCCCAGCTGCACAATCAGAGATCCACAATCCCCACACAGTCTGGTCCTGCCTGAGAGGTGTCTGGGATTCTACCAGACCGATGCCACTCCTAGGTCACTGGCCAGTGGGTGAACTCCAGCTCCAGGCCCACTGGGAATGCGGATTTCCTCCTGCAGGCACCTCATGATCGATTCAGAGTCCTAGAGGGAAGGAATGGATCACCACAACATGTGACAGAAAACACAGGAGGAAAACAACAAGGAGACAGCAGAGGAAGAAGCCACCGCTGATCTGCACCTTCCAGGAGCTGCTGGACTTGCTGGGATCCTTGCTGGCTGCTCCTCATTCCTGATCCTGGGAAAAGCTGTGGATCACCACGTGTTCATTTACAGAATGACCTAAAGGGAAACTACCCCAGCCCGGAGTTATTCAAAACAACAAAGTAAGCACTTTATTCCCATTAAGCATGTTGTTTTAGTATCACAATGGAATGATGAGAAAACGTTTAAAAAAAACCCCCAAAAAAGTCTCTAAATCCCCGCCAACATCGGGGAGGTTTTCAAGGCAATTTAAAAACAAAGGGAGTGACAGAAGTGCCAAACCAGTCCCAACGTCAGGAGACTCCTCCTCCGAGAGCTGGGCAGGGCAGGAAGGTGGAATGACACGAAGGTACGAATGTCTGAAGTGGTCTTTGGCGCTTCTGCCTCGCGTTCCGTACGGACATGATCTCTCCACACGCCTCCAGATGCAACAAAGTGCTACGGGAGCAGAGGGAAAGCCCTGGGAGAGGGATTCCCCACCAGTCGGGATGCCCCGGGGGTGGGCATTAAGACACATCCTGCCGGCTCCAGCTGCGGCCTCGGGCTGGGGAGGGAGAACTCAAAGGAAGCGGTGGCGGAGCGCGGTGAATGCAGGGCGTGGCCACGGGCAGAGCCCGGCCCGCAGCGCTGGCACGGCCCGGGAGGAGAGGGGGCGGTGGCAAACACGGATCCGTTCCCTGGGGAATGGCAGGAGCCCAGTGCAGTCACTATAACTTCACAGTGCCGGGGGGCAGGCTGTCGTTGCACAGTCTGTAATAGCGCAGGTCGTTCACCAGCCTGTGCACGTTCTGCGTGAACGAGGGCAGGTCCTGCAAGGGAGAGAACAACCGTGAATGAGGGCAGGTCCTGCAAGGCACAGAACAGCTGCTGACAGAGGGGAACAGAGAGGGGCAAACACACAGTGGGTGTTCCCACAGGATCAGATCCATCCTGACCCAGTCTGAGCCCAGGGAACTGCAGCTGCTGGAGCAGAGATGGTTTCAGAGCTGCCTGCAGGGATCCAGGCTCTGCTCCCATCTCCGGCTTCTCATCGTGCAGCGAGGCCCGAGGGAATCCCAGACTGCTCTGGGTTGGGAAGGACCTGAAAGCTCATCCCATCCCACCCCTGCCATGGGCAGGGACACCTCCCACTATCCCAGGCTGCTCCAAGCCCCGTCCAGCCTGGCCTTGGACACTGCCAGGGATCCAGGGGCAGCCACAGCTGCTCTGGGCACCCTGTGCCAGGGCCTGCCCACCCTCCCAGGGAACAATTCCTTCCCAATATCCCATCCATCCCTGCCCTCTGGCAGTGGGGAGCCATTCCCTGTGTCCTGTCCCTCCATCCCTTGTCCCAAGTCCCTCTCCAGCTCTCCTGGAGCCCCTTTAGGCCCTAGAAGGGGCTCTGAGCTCTCCCTGGATCCCTCTCTTGTCCAGGTGAGCACCCCCAGCTCTCCCAGCCCGGCTCCAGGGCCAGATGCCGCACGAATTCCTTGCTGCCCTCCTGCCAAGGCTCCTGGGTGTCACACACTCCCTGACAAGGGCTGATATTCCTGAAGAGCAGTTGCCTTCTAGGGCCAAGCAACTCCCCCAGGGTTCCACTCCCACCCTCACTCTTGGTCTCAAATCCCCATCCCTGGGGATCTGCAGGAATTGTGAGCCTTTGCAGCTACTCTGCTGTTGTCCTTAACCCTCAAACATCTGGCCAGCAGCTGGAGCGAGACTTAGGCAAGGACCTGAGCGTCCCACCCTGGAACATGTCAGCCTACCCCAATGAAAACTTCCTGCAGGAAACATTCCCTAACTCCCAGAGCATCCCGCACCTGAGAGATGAGATGGCAGCTCTGCTACCTGCAGTGAGAAATCCTTGGCTGGGGACTGCTGAGCGTGGAAGCGTCGGGAACGGAAGGTGCTGCCTGGAGACATTCCCAGCGTGTGCTGGGGAGCATCCCGGGAATCCTGCTCTGCTGCAGCCCCCCTCCTTACCCTGTCCATTTTGAAATTCCTCCCCAGCACGTTCTTCTGGTTGGAGTCCACGCCGTCGCAGCTGGCCAGGAACTCGGGCAGGAAGGCGGAGTAGAAGCCGTCGAAGTCCACCGAGGCCATGTTGTAGGTGGCGATGCCGATCTCCTCCTGCAGCAGGTCGTGGGACTTGTGCACCAGCACCTGCAGCAGCACGTTCACAAACTGGAACAGCATCGTGGTCCTGAAGATCTTCTGCACAGGGAGAGGGGCACGGGGTTAGGGGAGTTTGATCCTCCTGCAGGAGGACAAATCCAGCAAGGACGGAGCGGCCACGGCTTCGGCCGTGTCTGCAAACTCCAGTGAGCACTGAGATGATTTTCTAAGCCAAGCCAGATCAAAAATGGCTACAATAAGCTCAATCAGTGTCAGCCTGAAAGTTAACGTTGAATTTGGCCACACTTACCTCATGGTTTGGGGCTTCAGGGAGAGCTCAGAGCCCCTTCCAGGGCCTAAAGGGGCTCCAGGAGAGCTGGAGAGGGACTGGGGACAAGGGATAGAGGGACAGGACAAGGGGGAATGGCTTCCCACTGGCAGAGGGCAGGGATGGATGGGATATTGGGAAGGAATTGTTCCCTGGGAGGGTGGGCAGGCCCTGGCACAGGGTGCCCAGAGCAGCTGTGGCTGCCCCTGGATCCCTGGCAGTGTCCCAGGCCAGGCTGGACGGGGCTTGGAGCAGCCTGGGACAGTGGAAGGTGTCCCTGCCCATGGCAGGGAGGTAAAAATAAATTAAATGTACAGTCCCTTCCAGCCCAAACCATTCCATGATTCCATGCTCTGACCCAAGTTTTAAGCACTGGCAAAGCCACCAGCATCAAGTCCCACTCCAATTCCAGCCAGGGGCTGGAATTCCCTGCACAGGGCTCCTGGGAGCCAGGCAATGTGGCAGATGCCTGTGACCACAAAGGGCTGCCCTTCAGGTGTGAGCACAGATGAGAAACTGAAAGCTGTGCTTTCCCAGGCTGAGCAGATTCCCTGGATTCCAGATTTAACCCTTCATGGCAGCAGCTAACAAGGGCAGGTCCCAGGGCCTGGAGGATGGCTCCAAGGAGAGATGGAGACTCCCCTGTGGCAGTGACGCGGGAATAGCGGATACCTGCTGCTGCCCAGGGGGGAATGCTGGAGGCACTCACTGTCCCACTGAGGATCCCAGCTCCCACTCCCCCAGACAAACCTCACTGTCACTGGGTGTTCTCACTGTCACAGGAGGGAACACATCCAGGCTTTGCCTGACAGGAGCTGAGATCCCTCCCATTCCCAGTTCCCAGCATCAGGGGGGTGCTAACCCCAATCCAACCACCCGGAGCACGGCAACCAGCCAAAGGCTGTGGCACAAAACCCCCCTGGATTTCTGAGCAGTTTCAAACCACTCCCAGGACAGCTCCCACCGTGCACAGAGAGCTCAGGCTCAGGCAGGACCCACCTTGTGGTACAGCTTCTGCTTCGTGTTCAGCGTCTCCAGGTAGAAGAGGTTCTGCTTGAACAGGTGAATGTCAGGCTGCAGGAAGGACTGGCCAAACGCCTGGGGACAAAGCACAGATGGAGCAAGGGGATGGAGACCACCACAAACATCACACCTGCCAGGCAAAACAGCAGCACTGTCACCCTGGCACCAGGAGAAACCCCTGGGAGCCTCAGTGCAGCAAACCACCAGACGCAGGCAGTTGTTCAAATGAACCGTGCTGCCAGCGGATCCATGGGAACGGCGTTTTGGTGGGAACACGGGCACATCCCTGCACAGCAGCTGGGCCCACTGGTGACACAGCCTTGTGCCAGTGTTCCTCCCCCGATGAGGGAGGATTTCAAGGACTATACCTTGACTTCACAGAGACAGACAGGACATCAGCGTTCCTTCCTGCTCGGACAGGTGTTTATTAATTCTTAGCTTAGAAAAGCACAGCACGGAACGCAGCTGGTCAGTGGATGTTAAAAGCTGAACGCCGAATGCCACCTTATCTAGATTATAGACCTTTCTTAAAGGTAAATTATCCAATTAGAACTTGAAACAACAGATGTTTTCACTTTTCAACCAATGTCCAGCATTTTACTCCGTCCTGCACACAGGAACTGCGGAATTTTTCATCCAATCAACCCAACCTTGCTTTTGCTGCAGAACATGGAGGAGAAGAAGAAGGAAGAAAGTATAAAGAACAACAACTATCCTCCATCTTAGGGGATTTTTACTATTATCTATTTACTATGTTAACAAACCTAAAACTACATAATTTCTCACCTTGTGACAATCCCACACAACATCCCATCACCTAATTTACACTTGTGAGGATTTTACTGATTCCCAGAGAGTGGGTAACCTTTTCCATGGACAGAGGTCAAAGGTTGGATTGTACATAGGGGTTTTTTCCTTCAAACAGATAGAGGAATATCATTCTGTGCATTTTGGATTCCAACAACTGGGAACAGGCAGGCCAAGCCTGCCAAGCTGGCGAGGGCCAGGGATGCAGAGCCCAGCTCCCTGGGCAGGCAGTCTGCTCAGGAAGGGCAGGGCTGTTCCTCAGGGATGTCACCTAAGGCACCACAGCATGGGGGGGCAGCCCAGGGCACAGCCCAGGGTGGCTCCTCAGCCCCAGTCAGGAGCCCAAGCAGGCATCACTGCCCCGAATTAGGGTTTGGAGATGGGCCCTGGGAGCCTGGGAAGAGCCCAGAACAGAATCTGCTGGACCCTGACCTGGCCTGGCAGGGCTGCACAGTGTGTGATCCAACACCTTTTCCACCCTGAACACCTCCCAAACACTGTACAGGGGATGCAGGCAGATGAGGTCAGCTCTGTACAGAGACAGGCAGCAGGATTTTAACAGCTCCTCTTCAAGGCATTGTGAACAGAAGAGTTTATTCACCCACATGACCCATGTATTGTCAAATGGACAAAAACGACCCAGATGCCATCAGGACTGAGCCAGTTCTGCCTTAGATCTCAGGTGAAAACCAGCACACAAACTATTCATGGCCCCCACACAAAGCACTGGCTGTGGGAACACTTCCAGAACATCAAATAAGGGTTTTGTATCAGAGCAGCAAGAGCCAAGGAGTGAAACAAGCAGTGCAGTACTGCCACCCAGCCCCAGCTGGGATTATTATAGAAACATCTCCCACAGTGAGGCCTTCAGGTGAGTTTGGAAGTGTTCCACAGCGACAGGTGAAAGAGAAGCTTGGACAGCCCTGCACAGGAACCAGCCTGAGCTTCACTGACACCAGAAGGTGGCAGGAGAAGGGCAGGCCAGGGAGAAACATGACACAGTTGATGTCAGTGCAGGAGCTCCCTCTCCACACGTGCACCAGAGGGGACCCAGTTTCTCCAGGCTCTCCACGATGGGGGCAACTCTCTCAAACTCCTCCCACCTGCAGTCTAAGGTGATCTAGGAATTGCAAGGGAACTCATCTGGCCAGCTCTGACTGAAGCAACACACTGAGCACAGTCTGTTATTCTTAAAAATTCCAATTCTCCCACCTGAGGAGGTTGGAGCTGGCTCTGTGCACACACAGTCCCTGCCTGCCAGGGCCTAAAGGGGCTCCAGGAGAGCTGGAGAGGGACTGGGGACAAGGGATGGAGGGACAGGACACAGGGAATGGCTTCCCACTGCCAGAGGGCAGGGATGGATGGGATATTGGGAAGGAATTGTTCCCTGGGAGGGTGGGCAGGCCCTGGCACAGGGTGCCCAGAGAAGCTGTGGCTGCCCCTGGATCCCTGGCAGCGTCCAAGGCCGGGTTGGACAGGGCTTGGAGCAGCCTGGGACAGTGGGAGGTGTCCCTGCCCATGGCAGGGGTGGGATGGGATGAGCTTTCAGGCCCTTTGAACCCAAACCACTCCATGATTCTGTATTTCCCAGGCCAAAGCCTGTCAGGTGTTACCCCACCAAGCCTTCCCTCCCAGGTCCCGTGGTACCGCACACAGCAAGTCCATGGAAACCAAAAGACCCTCAGGAACACTTTCCTGCACTGACAGCTTCCCCCAGTGCCAATCACAACACTCAGAACTAACTGGGTCAGTGGCAGTGATGTGTTTTTATTGCAGGACGAGGCTTGCAAAGGAATTAACATTCCTTCCTCATGCCTGCATGGCTCTGCGCCTCGTGAGCTCAGCAGCTGGGTCACTCCTCAGCAACTTTCATTTTCAGCAGTTCCTGGAAGCCAAACCTCACTCAAGACACATCTAAACCCATCATCCACATATGCCCATGTGGGACCCTCACAGGAACAAAGGCATTGAGGGGCTGGAGC
>VXBT01007655.1:0-18262 GCA_013400235.1 Oriolus oriolus
TATATATATATATATATGTGTTTCAATTCTCTTTACTCTCAAATACCTTCCTTACTTGGTAAAGTAAACAGTGTATAAAGCCAATTCAAAACAATCTTTAAAATTTTTAAATCTTCTCCCTTACTGAACCATAGATTCACTTACACTGGAAAGGATCTCTAGAAGTACCTAGGGCCACCTCAAACTAAGTCTCATTAGATGAGTTTCTACAGGGGCTATGTCCATTCTTAAAGGATGTGGGATGGTGGCTCTGAGCAACCCATTTCAATGTCTGACCATCCCACACAGGAAAACTCCTCAGCTCGTTGTACACAGCACTTAAGAGTTAAATATAGCATCTGTGTTTTGCTTTTTTGCTTACTGATAGTTGATTTTCATATTATGTAGTTCATTAGCTTGAACTGTGCTTGTTGTGTCAGTGATTGTATCAGGGATTCACACAATAATCACACCCAAAACTCAGTATCAATGGACCACAAATTAGTCACATTATTTGCTCAGTGCTCAAATTCAATGGGTTAAACTGCATTTAAGCAAAAATACTAACACAGATTTTTATGCTGTGCAGTTAATTTGTATTTTTTAGCTGGGAAACTGAGGGAGTAACACTACAAAAGTAAGTCAGAAAACAGTGTATGGTATCTGATACTTACCTGTAACTTCTGTTAAAGTCATCATTATCAGACCCATAATCTCTGTGAAGTGAAGGAGATGAGGAGAAATGAGGTTCTGGTACATTTTCATGGGAAGAAAAGGACTGACTTCTGCAAATAACCAAAAGAATTGCACTTAAGAAGATTGCCAACAGTTGTAAGATTTGGAAAAAAAATACACATCAAATGAAATACACATATTTCTTCTTTTAACAAAAATTACTTAAAATTAATAAAAACTGTAATAACTGTATTAATACCTCAAAATCATATGCTTCACTTTAATAACATCCTCTCTTTCAGCTGTACAGTGGAAGAAATTAAATCAAACTTAACTAGTCCAATAAATCTGAAATATATTCTGAAATACTAAAAATATTTTGAAATATGTCAGAACCCAATAGGTTTTCTAGTAAGTGATATATGCATTTGTGAGAATATAATGCAAGTTCTGAAGCAAACAGAGTTCTAAGAGATTATTAACTCATGGAATAAACAAAAGCAAATCAAACTTCCTTCTAGCATTCCTCTTTATCTGTGTTTGGCTGAGGGCATAAATAAAATTTCATATCCTCTTCTGTCCAGAGGACAGCTTTTTAAGTATAAGTTTCCATACAAAACAAAGTGGGACGAGTTTTGTTTCAAGCTGATAAAAAGGTAAAGGAAACATACACTTTAAAGCAGCACAACTTTCTAATTTAGGAAACACTGGCTTTCAAAGCTGCAACACTCTAGCTTACATAAATCCCTTCCATAAGTCACAACAAGAAAAGTTAATGAACTGATCATTTATATCTTAAAAGGATGATTAATTGATTTAAAAATAATTTATTTTTAAAAATACTTAATTTGAAATTTAAGTTAAAACTGCTGAGGTTTACACTTTTATTCTCTAATTCTGTTCTTACAGCTCAAGGATGCTTTACCTCTCTGGACACCATTCACGTGGCAAGTCGTCGTGACCTGGATGATCACAAAAAGGTCTTGGCCTTTGTCCATGCCCTTTGTTACCATAATCAAAATCTTTTAATTGAGTCTGTTCCTCTAAGCCATCATAAGGCTGAGGGTCATGAAAAGGTCTGCACCTTTGTCCAGGACCTTTATTATCATAATCTTTCAGTTGCATCTCTGTTTTTAAGTCATTGCGAGGCTGATGATCATTAAAAGGTCTCAACCTCTGCCCACGACCCCTCTTAACAAATTCAAAATCTCCCAATTGCATCTGTGTCTGCAAGTCATCATGTGACTCATAATCATGGAAGGATCTTAGTCTTTGGCCAGGACCTCTGCTGGCAGAATCCAATTCTTTTAACTGCATTTGAGTCTGAAATTCATCACGAGATTGGTGGTCACGGAACACTTTTCGTCTCTGGCCACGGCCCCTGCTACCAAAATCAAAATCCTTTGACTGCCTGTCTTCCTGCAAATCATTAGGAGACGGATGGTCAGGAAAAGATCTTTGCCTTTGCTCATGGCCTCTGTTGAAGTCAAAAGACTGTCTGTCTGCTTGCAAATCATCATGAAACTGGTGTCCATGAAAAGGTCTCAAACTTTGTCCATGTCCCTTGTTGCTGAAGTCTAGGTCCTTCAGCTGCGTGTCTTCTTGATAATCATCGTAAAACTGGTGATCAATAAAGGCTCTTTGTCTTTGTTCTGGCCCCCTGTTGTAGTCCCAGTTTCTCATTGATGCTCTTAATTCATCCTGAGTTTGATGGTCATGAAATGGTCTTCGTCTTTGTCCAGGCCCCTTATTAATGAAGTCAATATCTCGCAACTGCATCTGTCCTTGCAAATCATTGTGAGAGTGGTCATCATAAACTCTTAATCTTTTCCCAGACCTGTTAAGAAGTATTCAGTATCATACTTAAAAGTGCTACAAGTCATTAATGAAAACAATTCCTTTTTAACCAAGAATTTATATGAAAGACATTGCAAATATGAAGGTATCAAAACTACTAATAATCCAAATTGTATATAAGATTATAAAACCTTCAGTGTTAAAGCAGAAGCTGTGACAAACATTCAGTTGTATATTCTATAGTACTTGTTAAACAGGCAAAAACAGTGATTCAAAATTAATTAAAAATAACTGCAGATTATTGTAGAATAATAAAGAAGAACAGACAAAGTAAAACTGAATTTTCCTGAATGAACTAATTACTTACAGACTTCTAATAGCATACATTCCCTTTCTTTCCCTTATCTTGTCGCTGTTTTGTCGAATTCTGTAAATACATTTTACATGAGTAGGCTATATTAATAAAATCTCTTTGGGGTATCTATAGTATTTTCAATAAGAAACAATTTTTTTCCCTTGTAGTCTTTTTGTTTTGTTTTGTTCTGAATTCCATGTTTCAGCCTATTACCCCTGAAAGTCTTCATTTGGGAACCGCTCTACAGATCCTTCCACTGCATGTGGTGGTGGGATAATATCTTCATCTGCATCCCATACATCCATTCCAAGGTTACTAAGAGGGAAAAAAAACATCTCACATAAACTTCCTTTTTAAGACCTTACTATTGACAGAGAAAAAACCCACCCCCATAAACTTCTTCAGTTCTGCACGACAGAAATTTTATGTTAAGTAAAACTTACAGACACCTTAGAAAATATGAATCTTGTAAATTCATTTTAAAAATCTGACATGAGTCCAATTTAATCCTGCACAGACTATGAAACAATGATAGGAGCAAAACAAAGGGCCTTCAATTAATTTAAAAAGAAACAAATCACTCAGATATTAATTTTAGAATCAATTTACTCCTCCAAGGCATCATTGGCACAAATACCTTAGGAAGATGTAACAGTTGGCTGTTCTTAGGAGAAGGTGATAATTAGCGTAACATTCTTAAACATCAGGAATACAACTACTATGAACAGAGGGGACGAGAACAATCTTCCGCTTTCCCATGTTTTTTTATTCTTAAAATTGATTTATTATTTTGTTTTTAAATATCTTGCTCTACAGTGCCAACAACAGTGGGCGGATCACAGAGCTTTTAAAGATATCTTTGCAGCAGCTTCTTCCAGCCTCAGAGAACAGAGACTCTCAATACACTTCCCACAGTATGATAAAAGCACAACAATGTTCAGTAGTAGTTGTCAGATTGAAAATGGTCTTTCAAACCATATACATTGAAAAGATGAACAAAGTACACTGCACTATGTTATTCATCTGAGAATACACATACATATTACAATCTATGTGTAGTTTCACATTAAAGGTTGAAGAGGGAATTAATTTTGGCTTAGGACTTGAAGTGAACTTTTAAAAATGCCAGGAGACACACTAGAAAATCTTAAGCATACAACTAAAACCTTTTGTTTACCTTCGCATCGGTTGTGTCCGGAGATCTGTGAGATACACAAGGCCATCCATACGATGACCTCTGGCATCGCCAAAAGCTAAAAAAAAAAAGAATTAAAAAAAAATACAGTCTAATGAAGTGTGCTCAAACTGAGCCTTGAAAACGTGAAAGGCAGGTTTCTGCTCCCCATGAGATGCTGAATTTAAAACAATTCCAACTTGGTAATAAATATTTCAGCAAGCTGGCATCATTGCAGCATTTTTTAAAAAAATCCCTGAAACTAGTTGTGGTAGCAAACTATGACTGAAAACTCTATCAAGTAAAAAAAAAAAAAAATTAGGCAATTAAAACATACTCCTATGCTGTCAATTTGCTGTTGCTCAAGTCCTGCCTGGAACAGAATCAACAGTCAGATAAAATCTTCTATATAAGCCAGCACATGAAATTACTGAAAAGATACTAAAATAGAATTGTAGATTTTGTCAGTTTTTAGTAATTGTGAAGTATAACCTGACATGCGCCGTTGTTCAAACTATATACATACCTTGAATTGCTGCCTCTGGATCCCAACCTTCGACATCTATAAGATACCTGAAGAAAAACATGACTATGTTATTGTCCCAAAGGGAATACAGGGTAATATAAGGATGCTATTTTTGTGAGCAATAATTTCTGTTTTCATACAGCCTTACCTACATATAAGGTAGCCAGTTCTATTAATTCCATTAGTACAGTGAACGCCAATGAGTTTCGCTATCAAAAAAGGAAAGAGTCTTTAATAGTTCAGAAAGTAAAATTAATAGAAAGTTAGCACAACACAAAAAAAAAAAATCTCTGCTTTTCTAGCAAGGTCGTGATAAATAACGCTTGCTATTTACAAATTCTACTGTCACGCCTGTAAAACAGACACATCCAGACAGGACGTATGTACTCCCCAGGCTGGATCTCTAGCAGCTGTTAGCTCACTACTTCCAAACCTGCGATGGCTGAGATTGACGCTGCAGAATGTAGAAAAAAAGAGAGAGTGATGGCACGTAAAGCACCTGGCTTCAGCCACTGTAGTAACAGGAGAAAAAGAATAAAATATGGGTTTGAAAGCAAATCTCAACAAGCAAATGTAGAACTGAGGAACTTAACTTACACATAATGCACCTAGAAGTATGAAATGCCTAGGAGTATATAATACATGGAGGAAAAAAGGACCAGTAATCTCTACAGAAATATTTCCTTTTTAAAAGAGATTATACTAATCGGCCAAAGGCTAAAAAGCAAAATAACTTACTATAGCTAGGGTGTTTTAAATGAGAGATTTCCAACAGAAATAGGGAAACTCTAAAATGATCATGTGAGGCACTGGTAAAACCCTATCCAGACTATGTATATTCATATTGAAATGTAATGAAAAAAATCAAATTTCAATATGTATAGAAAGGGTGGTATACTACGATGGTCATAAAAGAAAAGTTTGTCTTATTTAGTCTTTAAAACCAAATCTGAATACTGAATGTAATAGTGGGAACAGAGAACAACAATACTTAAAGGGCAAAGCTGCTTTAAGAATAAATGTATAACTGATTAACAGTTTTAGGCTAGACTTTAGAAGAAAAATTATCATCATCAGAAGAACAAAGTTTTGGCAGAGGCAGTACTCACAGATGGTCTTTGAAACAGGACATTGATAAACTTTTGAATGACATAAAATATAACTGAGACAAAATATAACTGTTTGCCACAGATCAGGACAATCAAATTGCCACGTAAGTGCATTACAACTTAATGTCCTAAAAACTCACACACTTAAAAAACCCCACCTTCTTGAAAAGTATTTGTAAAAAGAATCCTGTGATATTTTAGGGATAATCAAAACAGAGGCCAAATTATGAGGAGTAAAGTTCTCCCAAGTCAGAAGTTACATAAGCTCTGCCAAAATGCCCTTACGAGCTGTAACTGCAGGTCAACATCCAGTAACAAATCAAGAACTGATTCTCTCAAGATCAGATTCAGATACATACTATTCTTTGTCACACAAAAAAGCAATAGATCAAAACCAGGAGAAAGAAAATAATCACCAGGTAATTTCCTCAAGCCAAAAAAGAGCAAAGGAAGAATTTACAAACTAACTTCCTGAGCAAGGACAAAGGCTTTTTCTTATACTTCTAGATTTTCCAGGTAGCTCTAATTCAGGCTCTCATACCTGAAATTTAGGTCAGAACTTTTTCACAAAACAGTTGACCATCCACAGCAAGATCCTGGTTATGCTTTGCAGTAAGAACTGTATGCACTTGGGCAGTTAGTATCACTACTTTCTCAAAGAGAATGCCAAAGGAACCACAGCAAATATCATGAAAAGGACTGAAAGAATGGCCCACCATTAGTGGACAAACAAACAGGTAGCATCTGCCTACAAAGAAGCACTACCAAAACAAGTGAGAAGTGAAAAGCTACAAACACACTGTGGCAAAATACACACTAATTTATTTTCACAAAAAGCACCTTATCCAATCTCAGCGTCCTATTGCGCAGACACTAAAACAGCAGTACAGCCACACTGTGGAAACACTGACACTGGGTCTGTAATCAGATTTTCAAGAATTGTTCAGATCTGAGGGCAATAATGGACTCCTAAGTCAAAAAAACACTACATCAGACTAAATGGACTGAAGCTGCTCACACATGTCAGTGCCCAGTGCCATCAGAGACCCACTGCTATTTAAAACACCCATCAAGGGCTGGCAGCTACAACATGGTAAACAATCTGGGTCAGACAGATGAAGGCCTTGTTGCAGTTACTTTGACACATGACACAAATGTAACATTATTAGGAAGGGCATTTAAGTTACCAGTCATTTTTGAAAAAAACATGTTTTGATTGAAAAAAAGATACGTAGAGGTTTGCATAATGGATCTTATTATGATAATAAAGTGGAAAGTGCTGTAGAATGTCTGAGATCCCTGGCATAATAAATTTTATTGAATATTGAAATTAGTAAATGACACAGTTAGTATTGAAATAAAATTTTGGTGAGGTTTTTTTTTTTTTACAGCATAGGATGCTGATATTTACCATTTCCTGCATTTTCCCAAAGGAATTTTCTGACCCACTTTTTGAACTGTAGGATAGTAGCATTATCAGGGACTTCAAGTCCAACAGTATAAAGTTTCTTATACTGCACACTTTTAGGCAAATCCTAACAACAAAAAGAAAAAAACAACAGCAAAAATTATTGAAGTCTTGCAACAATGAGAAACCTTAAGCAGTATCTAATATAATGACAATGTAAACCAGTAGTTCAAATCCTGAATAGAAACTGAAAGCAATCTTGACACAATTGTATACAGATACACTCTCAGAAGCTACCAGTAACATTTCTACATTAAAGACCATCTCAGACAAGGAACAGTTCCTACATAAGATTTATTTATCCCTGCTAATAAGGCTGCACATTAACTAAGGGAGCAGATTCTTGTCATTCCATTCTAACCCACTTTACAGTCATTAGCAGGATTTGTCCCTCCTACCCACAATATATAATCACATATTCACTCCCTTAATGCTTAGAGCCCAAGTGCATTCAAAGATTTGCATGGTTATAACACTGTCATTTATTCTCCTTTTCAACAGGAGGCTGATTAATCACAATTGTTTGGACCATACAGGTAAAAATTTTTAAATTGATAAAGAGGTTTAAAAATGGACACCTTCTTAGTGGATTCCACTGAGGACCAGTATAAAGAACCACCTAGGAATAAACGAGAGTATCTTCAGGACACAGTGTGTAACTATTCCGCACCTTTCGTGCGGTGCCTGGCACTGAAGTCTTTATCCATTACTGAGTTATCCTAACACAAATAAGCCACTAATGTAACTAGCTGGGAGAATGAGTTAATTCCTCTGTGATAAAACATTTATTTTCTATTAGAGACACAAAATTAGTCTAGATGGTTTAATTGTCTATTCCAACTCAAGGTATGCAAATATGTAAGCATTTTAAAACAAAGTTGCAGTAAATATTTACATTTTTATTAGCCTTTTGTTACCTTAACTTCATAGTATCGTGTGGTGTATGTTAGATCAATAATTAATCCAAGCTCTACATTTAGGGCCTTCATTGCAGCAATTAAGTCTTTTGGTGTAAATTTCTGGGTTGGGGTAAGCCTCTGGTTAATTGCCTACAAAGAAAATGGAGAAGAAATATTTTCTTTTTACATTCTAATAACAAGACATTTGTAATATTCAGCTGTTTCAATTAGTACTAGGAAATATCAATATTTAAAAGGGAGTGTTTAATTATCAGAAACACATCCATGTATTATACAGGTAAGAGGAACCAAAAAGAAAGCAAAAATTTATGTATTCCTGTTCAGATGAAAGTGCAAGACAATGTGAGCGTTTCTGCTCATACAATGTTAACAAACATTATTAAAATAAGTTCTAATTTGATAGACACAAAAATTCTGAAAAATGCAGCATGTATATATTGATTTTTATGTAATTAAAGACACTAAAAAGCAAAACACTACAATCTACTTCCCCCAAACAGATTTTGTCCTGCACAGTAACGCAAAACTAAAAGTGTATTTCACATAAAACATTAGAAGTTGTGCTATAAGAGTTCATTTCTAAGGGTTTAACTTTCTTCCCACAAATGCTGTGCAGACATTTTTATCCCTGCTTCATATCTTGACAGAGTGTACTTGCATGTCATTTAGCACTGGGAAATATTAAATAAGACTAAATATCGTAACTAAGAAAGCTGTGTGTTGGTGGATAATGAATAATTCATTTCATTTGACAAACAGTGAGAAAAATGTTTACTCACCCTATTGTAGCTGTGTTTTTTGAAATGTGTTCTTCACTTTAGGTATGAAAATGCCTCATATACTCAAGACTGGATTTTCTCTGAATAGTGCACTTGTCCATTGTGAGAGCCTTTTGACACAGGCTCAGCCAGAACCAATAAAGACAGTGGCAAAAGATGCAGCAGCCTCAACCACCTGTCAGTTCCTTCATCAACAAGAAATTCAAGCAGACTGGACTCAGAACTATTGGAAAGGAAGGCAGCCACAGACCACATACTTCTTAGAACCACAGATGCTATAGGGTAACTAACCATTCCTTGTTTTGACTGTACAGATTATAATGTAAAATAGTAGCAAGCACTTGTCTCAAGTCTGGAAACAGAGACAGGAAACCGAAGTAAAGAATAAACAGCAGGGCAGTCATATCAAAGCTGGTATGTGATTAGGAAGCTTGAGCTGAAAGGAGGAGGATAGAAAGCATGTAATGAAGTATTCAGTCCTATGTATTTCAGCCACCAGTGCACTGCTGAAAAAAGTGGAGGCTGTAGAAGTTTAAACAAAATGAACATGAGTCAGTTATGTCACTGCTACTCAGCAGTGACTCTGAGTAGAATCTGAAACTGAACTTAACAACTTTGAGGCGACAAAAGGTGAATCTGCAGAAGGTCTGTGGTAGAACATTAACGAATTTTTACTATGTGACATGACACAAATTGAGGAGGAATGTAATTTACAAAAATAAGCTATCTCCAAACATATTGTTTGATTGAGCGGACAGTTAAATGTGTTATGAAACCCTATGTTTTGAAAGGCTCATTGGAATTTTCTGAAAAATTCCTGCTGAGTATTCAGTAGTTTAAGTGTTTAGTAGGGCTTTGAGAATGTGAGAAATTCGAACCAATTCTAAAAATCCTCCTAACGGCATGGGAAAGAACTTGCCCAATTCTTACTACACCACAATGTTATTGTTAGCATTATAACGGCGATCTGAAAGGAAGGACAAAATCCTTCCAAGTAAACACACGATCTTTACTAACAGCACATCTTCTAAGACAATAACCCTTGTAAGTTCAAATACTGAAAATGCGTTATCTCCCTTTGGGCGAAATCACCAATCATCAATTTCCTGATATATAGCAAAGAAGCAAACTGCTTCATATTTAAGAGGTCTGTTCCACCAATATAATAAATAATAGGATTTCTGACAAACTATAACCAATCAGGTCTTCAGCCTTTTCAGACAAATTTACTGACCACCTCTGCAAAGACATCACAGTCTAGCCAGTTACACATTTTATGTGTATTCTGCCACAAACTCTATGACCTTCAAGCACATGGTCTCTGGCAGACTTGTCATTTCTCTGTCTTGCATAGTTGAGACCGAAGAAACTGAAGGGACAGAAATGTTACAGATTTTGCATATTTGGGTATCAGACTTTATGTCTGGCCAAAACAGCTTCCCAGAACAGAGATCTATGCCCCAGGGAGATCAGGACAGGAAATGAGTAACATGCTCATGTGGAGTAATCCTTGTGACGAGCAATGAAGCCAATTACAAATCTACTGGATTTTATATTCACAGCTTGATTTGTTGACTGGCAGTCTTGGTGGAAAGGCACACGACTGCTGTACAACCCATCCACATCCTGGAGAACATGACTAATGTTAAGTATGAGAGCCTTGGTGTCCAAGGAACCAAACCAACATCCTAAAGCTGTAAAAGCAGCTGCAGGAAGCAAATCCTGCAAGCATTTCCCTTCAGTCATTGCTAATAAAACTGAACTGAATGGTGACTGAAAACATAATGGGTACTAATATACCCAAAGAACCAAAATTTTTGTGTATGAATACTAGAGAGAAATCTGTAGACAAAAGCTTAGACAGAACATTTCCCTTTAACTGCTACGGTTACATCAACCCACCGTCCTTTAAAAATGCTTAGAAACTTTCATATCCTCTGTATCTAAAGCAAGGACTTGTAGAAGTTAATTTATGCAGCACTTGTCCTATTTGCCCTTCTGTATAAATTGACACTAATTTGCCCTATGCCTCCAAAAAGGCATAGGCACTAAAGAACTGAACAGTCTCAACAAGACAACCTCCACATATTCTGGAATCAAAGTATTTAAAGATTTAACTCAGTGTATATAACAGCTTAGGATGGCACTTCACGTTAGTAAGACTCTAAAGAAAATACTAATGAAAGTACTTTTTAATTAATTAATTAGTACTTTTAATTAATAGAAGAAATCTATGAAGACTTCTTTTTCAGCTATACTACATTCTATCAGATCACTGAAGCTTTTCACTTATGAAATTGGCAATCTGGATCTGTAATTTTAAAAGTTCTGCAGTGGCTGGTATCCTTCAATGAGTGCTTAATTTCCACAGAATTGTACTCTGGCTTACATTGCCTAGATTGTTATTCATATCATACCCCTTCCATACGATTTTCTTAAAACAGCAATGAAAAGATGTTAAATAAGATAATGAATTTAGGCCACTTAATAGTGAACAAATGAATTATACTGATTGATTTAGAAGCTTAATTATTTTAAAAAGATAAATAAAGAAAGTAACATCAAATATAAAGAAAAATAAGAAGAATAGGAAAAATATAGAATATTATTTTTAAAAGCCAGATGGCTGAAAGGGCTAAATCTGAATAAAACATCTTTTCAAAAACTTGCTTGAAATTTGCATGTATAGTCATGCTATTCTTCATTACTTGTGCAGTTTATCTAATACAGCCAATTTGCAGTTACTTTTATACATACCCCTTTTAAAGGTACTTTGAATGCAATAAATCTTGTTCCTGGTATAGGCTGTCCAACTGGTGTCAAACTCCGCCATCTGTAAGGAAAGAAATACCAGTTTTTAAATATTTTCAAGTTACATGATTCAACAGACAACACCCGCAGCACAAAACACATAAAAAATGCTGTTATCATACATTATAATTAGGTCCCCAAATCTGCAATTATTCCATGAAGTGGTTTCAAAGTATCACCAGGACATTTGAAAAGAGTCTTCTTCCTTCCTTCTTCTTCAACTTCCAAGAAATTCCTCTCCTCAAAATGGCAGGAAAACATTTACAAACAAGCAGCACCAATATAAAGCAAAGCGGATGTGTAAAGTTCAACAGGTAAAAATGTATTGTAGTTGGTGGACAATGTTCAACCTGACTGAATCAAACACCTTAAAAAAGCTGCTACAGGCACACACCAATCATTTAATTGACAATGGAATGCAAAGTTTATTTCCATTAACAATACAAATCATCTGTATTTTCCAAAAATGTTTCCTTTGTAATACGCTTCTTTTTCAAAGAAACACTCTTGATTGAACTTGCTCTCAACATTTTGAAAAATACAGAGGATATTCCATCACACCAAAACCTAGCACAAGTCACCAGTATGAAGACTTGTTACAACACTCAAAACACTTGTAATTCTAAAACCACAAAGAACGGGTATGCACAAGTTTTACACTGTGCTGAAAAAGCTTTTGATATGTAATATTTCAGAGATTCAATTTTTTAAAAAGGATGAAAAGCATTATCTGAAGAGGAAAACAAGTTGATCAGCAGACCAATTTTACCTTCAAAGAGGTAACTAACTAAATTTAGAACTATTAATTCTTCTTCTGCAAGTGCAAATTATGACCTACCAAGGTGCAGCTGGATGACTTAAAATCTACACAGGCTTTTTGCATTTTTGGCTAATACATCAACTATGAAAATACAAAACATTTCCACTACAGTCTTTAACACTGGTGTCCATTCCCTTGCAATTTTCTGAATTAATGCTTAAATTAATCTCTCCCTTTAAAGGGAGCAGCCAACAGCTTCTAGATTCCTTTCTGGTGTTCATAAAACGACACCATTTTTGAAATAAACTTAATACTTAATTTTAAAATATTCTAACCACTGAGTACTTTGCTTTGTTCACAATTCTGGTATCAGACCATAACAAAAACTAGAAGTTGGCTGGAAAAGTTCTCAATGAGACACCTACAATTATACTTGTCATAGTATATAAATAACAGCATCAACATTCACAGGTGCTTGGAACTAACAACGGAAACCCAAAGCATGGTGACCAAAGTGTTTTTGGTATTAAGCAATCATGTAACAATCTACTACATCTATGTATTCAGCACTAACTTATCTCTGCAATCTTCATCATGAGGCAAAGAACAGATCAAGGCTCACAGTGCACACACAGAGGTGTTTAGTTTAATGGACAACAAATGAAGCAACAAAGGAGTAATAACAACTCATTGTTGGGAAGGCTGTTGCAAACAGCTGGCATGTAGAAGACATACAAGGTGAGCAGGTGTAAGGGCAAGCTAGAGATGAGATCACTGAGAGCTGTTTCAAATAAAACCTTTTACTAAATGATAAATTTTTGCAGGGCTTTGTATCTCCTAACTGCAATGAGGGAACAGAAACAGTCCTCTGCAAGTAAATAACATGTACTATGTAAGTGTTATGACTTGATAAGTCTTCTCAAGTGAATTTTCAAGTTTGTAAACTTTAGTAGCTTTACGCTTGCTGTAAAATATGAAAACAAAAATCTGAGACTATGTTCCATTTACTTCTATTTAAGACATGTAAATTTTACGTGAATCAATTAAGATCAGAAATTCAGTGCTGTTTTAATCTGCTTTCTCTTGGAAAACTATGAGTGGAAATATACCATAATTATCATAGGAGCATTTAGAAGTGAAAAAGAGATGATGAAAAAAGGACTTTAAAATCTTATTTTAATCAGCAATGTAAAAAAGGCTTTGTAAAAATTCTGAATTTTTTTTCATATTAGGGGATTGACAGAACAATATCCCAGGATTACCCGGTTTGTTGTCAGACCTTAATAAACCTGGGTTTTTATTCTCTTGTATTTAAAGCCATATAAATCCTCCCAGAAAAAAAAATCTGCACAATCAGCAAGAAACTCAAAAGCTGCTGACAGCTCTATGGTAGAAAATGAGCAGAAGGCACTTTTCATCAAAAATATAAAGGGTATGTGTTCCATGTTATCTTCAAAATGGTATTTAAAAAGGAAGCTTCAGCATACTGCTGCAGAACTAAAAATAAAACCAGCTGATTGAAATTAACCAAAAATTAGCTAAGGAAATAAATTCACATTTGTTCTGTTGTCAACAAAGGAACATGGCTGGGAATCAAAAGTGGCCTGGACTAGAAAGTCAATTACTTATTCTTAGAGAATAAGTATAGATAAAGGCAGAAATGCTCAAAGATGAGCTGCAGGTGGTCACATAACAGGCATTACAGGAGCAAAGACTTAGCTTAAGCATTTTATCAAGTATGAATGAGACTTGTGACACGTGATTTGTACCCTGCTTGAACATAAGTGGAAGGAAGAACAGCAGTAGTCAGAGGTGTTATCACAAGACTTGGCACCATCATCATCCCTGTACCAGTGACTAAGAGCTAACAGAGGCTTGAATGAAAAACAAGCTGGACATGAAGTTGCTGATTATGGATTACATCCAACTGAATATTTTATCTGCTTTGGTTAAAACTTTTAATAGTTTTAATCCAGCCACATGTGGAACACATGCTTTTTTCATGATTGAGTTTAACATTACTGTTAAGGTCATATGGAAACTTTAATTTCCAGTACATTTTTCTGGTTTAGAATTGATTCACAGTTAGATTTACTTCAACAACTACTAAAATACTGTCACCTCTAGCAAGATCATTTAGAAAATACTACTTGGAACCTCTTCTCTTTTTTGTTGGCTACTGTCCCTGCACGATACACACGCAAGCCTTACTTTCCAAGTGACTTTCCAAGTGGCTTCCATACCTCTATACAAGCAGGATTCAAAACTGGTAAGAAACACTAATACAAATAAAATATCACCCTTCTCTCCCACTCATCGTTGAACATGCACAATCCATTATACCACAGTATTTAATATTCCTGTCTAAATGAAAATGCTGATGCTTTAAGTCTGGACAGGAAAAATTCAGTTAAAGCAGCATATTTACAATGCATAGGCAAAAATAATTCAGCTTTGCCCTTTCTAACAAAAAGATCCCACTCAGTATTTTTTTATACTATTCAAGGGAAACATGCCAGAAGGTGATACTTCTGCAGATGATTTTCAGAACTGAACTGGAGTCTATGTAATTATACCCACAGCAGGATTTTGGATGCTGAAGCACAAATGTGTACTAATCTGTAAAAACACCAGAGTATTTTACGACTTGTTATGCAGCTTGGACGGTCTGGCTCTCCACTAAAATATCATAGTGCACAGCTACTGAAGGATAAAACCATTTCAGACACTGGGAAGAACCAGAACTTGACTCCATGTGGCAACTGCAGTGCAAGGGGTCACCTGAATCCCTTTTACACTGATGTCTCATTTTGCTACAAAATTACTTCACCAGCACAACTCTGTAGGTTTGAGACTGCAATGCACACTGTACACTATAGCTCTGCTTCAAGACATTACTGGGAAAAGAGAGAAATACTTTTCTTTATCATAGAATGGCTTGGATTGGAAAAAGCCTTAAACAACATCTAGTTCCAACTCTCCTGCCACAAGCAGCGACACCTTCCACGAGACCAGGTTGCTCAAAGACCCATCCAACCTGGCCTTGAAAACACTGGCAGGGAAGGGCACCCAGGACTTCTCCGGGCAACCCATCCCTGTGCATCACCACCCCTATAGTGAAAAATTTCTTCGTTACATCTAATGTAAACCTCTTCCAGTTTAAAGTCATTACCCCTTGTCCTAAAAAAAAGTTCACCATTTCTTGTTTAGTTGCCCTATTCCTATTTACTAACTTTACTGAAACCTCCAATTTATTTTATCACTTGAATTATAGGTGTTAAGAATTGAGGCACTAACAGGAGAACAATCTTAAAAGATGTCTATATGTAGTGTCACTTCCCTTCTCTCTTTCAGTACCACTAGACCAAAAGAGTCACTGTTAGATGTACTGCTATTACAACATGGTGATTGAGCTTGTACTTCCATAGTCTGCACTGTCTGGACTTGTACTTATACTCCAGTGTACCATAATCTCACTTCTGCCAACAACTCTTTTTGAGGCCAGTAAATTGCATGTACAGGATCACCTAGATTCAAATTAGTTTTCCTTAAGTCCCTTCCAGGGTTCAATTCTATGTTTTCCAGGCTTACTGAATTGGCAGTGAGGAACAACATGCTGTGCAAGCACAAGGGTGACATCCATATCCTGCTGCATGAGACTGAGGGGCTGACAAGGCCTTAAACTTTTTTACTGCCAAACCCCCGTTACTGTGGATGTCTAGCTTGATTTCTTAGCAGTATAAAAAGTAAGTATCTGGAGGTGTTGAAAGCACTTCAGCATCAGACACTTTGTCAGAAGGTAATACCAACTTTTTAACCAAATACTTGACAGTAGCTGTTTCTCTCCTTGAAAAGTATTAGTTTCCAATGGTAGAAGTCAAAAGTACAGTCCACTGATTCTTCCATGCTTAAGAAATCCATGTAGCCTGAAAACTTCTCTAGTTCAAATGCAAGGGGTGGGATAGGAATGGAGAAATGAAGACCTGATCCCTAAAGTTTTAGAAGTAATTTCCAAGGATGAAGAAAACAAGGACAGTTAATTCTTTTTGGATTTCTGAATCGCTGCTTACACAACCAACCCACTTTAGCTCACTTTTATCCAATGTTTAACTGAAATGTCATTGAAATTTTCAGAGAAAGACATGCTTAAGCAGCTTTTCTTAAGTTTTATTCTAATTTTAATCCCTGAAGTTGTCAGCTAGGCAAAAACTTCAGTTTCTTTGTTTTTTAAATTCTATTCATCTTTTGTTTCTATTTACTGCTTTTAGAAGAACAAACACTACAGGAATGCAAGTTTTTTGTATCTTATTTCTCCTCCTAAGAATGCTCTTAATAAACCTACTTAACACTCCTGCTGAAACCAGCATAATGTAATCCTTTCCTCAAATAATGTATAAACTGCAAGTTACTATCCTATTACAGTGTGCTTTTATATCTCGGCATACCCTCCTATCCAACAAGTTTGTATTGATGTAATCAGCAACACATGGGTTAAAACTCTTAACTTGGACTTCTTTTTTTGTGCTTTATTAGAGCTGAAGAATAGAACTGTATCTGTTTTAAATGATGTCATTCTGTGGTCCATGTATGTACTCATAATCAAGTAATCAGAAAGCCTGTATAGTGCATTTGGGTTAATTTAGGATTATTTCTGCTGACACAACATCTGTGTCGTCCTCTTGTTACAAACAAAAATGTGATTTTTCTGGATCTAAAATATTCCTTGATCTTATGCATGCAACCACCTGCTTCCATCTTATCAACTCTTCCTCCATTCCTAGTAGCAAACACGTGAGTAGTCAGAAGTACAGATTACTCTCCCATTTCCCCAGTAAACATACACTTGGGGGTAAAAAGATAGGAAGAAGGAACTGTGTGTGGCTGATGAAGGAGAAGTGTTCACGGACAGGCTGGAGCATTATACTCACCTGGGGGACGAATGGCTGGGCTGTTTCTGTCTTGGAGAAGATACCTACCTTACCTGTCTGTAGGTGGTGAAGATGCTTGAGGCAAGAAAGCGCCTGGGGCAGTCAGTGCCCCTTCTCTGTGGGATGCCCGCTCCTGCCTCTTGCTTAGTGTGAGGGATACTTACCCATCAGGGATAGTATTCTTCTTTACCATGCTGAAAGCAGGAGCAGGCAGAGCAGGAGGCAGCGGTGAAAGTGGGCACTGCAGCAAAGGAGAGAGAACCGCGCGGTTAACACGGTGCTAATCTCTTTCTCCATCAGCGGGCCTTTTCACAGGGCTGAGTCTCAAGTAAAACGAACCAAGCAGCCAGCTGGGGCTTGAAGCCATCCTGAACAAGTTCTGCACCTTGCAAGCTAGCCTATTTCTCCACTGCTACAGCACGACAAGAGGGAAAGACAACTCACCTCTCCTCTCCAGGTGATCACAAAAGAGAGGAGAGGCGACAGATTTCTTTAACTCTGGCAGCAGCGCTTGCAGGCACGAAGTTCTTCCTGGCAGTCCCTTCTGTCCCACTCCTGCGGCTCGGAGCCGTCTATTCCACCCTTGCGCTCCCAGTTAGAACCCGCCTCAACGAGAAGAACGTCCAGGCAGCTGCAAGAGGCGAGGCCGGCACCTCAGCAATGAACCATCACCTGTCACCCTAACCTAGACGGGTCTTATCCCGCCGGCCTCCGGGCGCCCGCCGACCTCGGGGGGGCCCGGGCGGGGGGGCGAGAAGAGCGGCCCCCATGCCCCCGCTCCACAGATGACGCTGATGAGGCTGCCCCTCACAGCCGCACGTCCCCAGGGCACGACCGGCTGCGGCGCCGGCCCAGGGCTCGACAGCGGCTGAGCTCCGGGCAGGGACAGAGACCAGGGCGGGGGTAGGTCGCGGCCCGGCTGCGGGGGGCGGGCAGGCTGTGAGGGGAAGGGCGCGGACTTCAGACGGTGACAGGGAAGAG
>VXBT01007655.1:18340-43399 GCA_013400235.1 Oriolus oriolus
GGGCGGGGCCCGCGCCTCCGCGCGCACCGCGCCGCCGGCCAATGGGGCGAGGGGCGGTCGCGGCTCCGCGCGTGCGCGGTGCGAGTGAGGGGGCGCGCGGAGGGCCTGGGCCGGGTGGGACGGGTCGGTCCCGGTGTGCCGGGAGTGCCGCATTCCCGGGCTATGCTGTAGCCAAATTATTGTCCAGGTAGATTTTCCGAAATCGACCAGCTTCATTAGTCAAGGATGTGCAAGTGATGTAGATTTAAAAACCAGCTAATCCTCTGTCTTGCTTAAGCCAGTTTATTTTTGTTTTAGAAGTTCTTGAAATTTATTATTCCCATGTACTGCTGCACACTACTGTCTGAGTTAGTGTCAGTGGGTGGCAGCCAGGGTGGTTGTCAATACTAGAAGCACGTTCTGAAAACTTAAACCATGATTTACAGTGAAACAGCTGCCATAATGTTGGTCGTCATAATTTGTTAATACGTTTTTACATCTACTTGACGTGGTATCATTTAACAAGCGTCATGGAACAAGTACACTAAATATTCAAAGTATATATTTTTGACTATGTTTTTCTTTGCTCTGTTGTGTCTTATTTCCTCGAAGACTTTCTTCAGTCTTGTCCTTCAGTAGGTGCTTTGGGGCAGCCGTTTTGAGGTGCTTCATTTGTGGAATTTACAAATCCTCTTTCCATATACTGTTTGGGATGCATTCCATATTGGATTAGTGCTCTTCGTGCTCAGTAGGAACTGACAGTTCATACCTCTTCATTTCTGCATATTTCTTTTAGTATGACTTCATTTTTTCGATTTGCTGTATAATTACGAAACATGAGCGCTTACATTTTAAATTTAATCAGTCCTTGAAATTCATTTTAATCGGAGTCTTTGGGATGTGAGTGGAAATTGAAAAGGACAAAAGACAAAATTTTGTTAGTAGCAGTGCTGGCATAGATCTGTAGTAGTTCATGTTTTTGAGTGTGTGGATTTGCATCACCGTAGCTGAGAGCAGAGTCCTTTTTGAAAAGGAAGAACTTGCGTCAAGTGATCTGGCTTGGACTTTTTACAAATACAATTTGTGCATTTTTGAGGGATGCTTGTATGCTTGATTATAATTGATGGAAGAAAGACGAAGTAATCATGGCTGAGCCGTGCTGTAAACCAAAGATCTTGGAAAGGTAACCTTTCCAGACTTTCAGGAAAAAATTAAAACAGCCCTCTGAATCCGTGTTCTCTACTCAGTGTTAGTGTGACACTACCCATTACTTCTGATCCATTCAGTGTTAAATATTGGTTTGAAGGTGGTAGGTTCTTTACAGCATTTTACTGAAGCCTTCACTTTACTCTGATTTTTTAAAAGAGTACAGTAATAAGCAGAAGCAATGTAGATTAAAAGAAAGGCATTATTTTCATTTCCATTGCGTGACGCCGAATGTGACCCGGGCACTCCCGAGCGCAGCCCTGCCCGCCACCGCCAGAGGGCGCCGGTGCCGCGGGTCCGCGCTGGAGCGGGCCCGGCCCCGGCCCCACTCCCGGCGTGGCCTCGGGACCCTCCCGAATTAACAACACACGTTCGGCCTCACCGGGCACAAACGCCGGGCCTTTCAGCTCGGTAAAATCTGCACTCGCTAATAAAAACGTGACAGCAGTTGGTCAAGCGGTTAGCGCCTAGGAAAAAAATTATATGGGGTTTATGCTCCACTGAAAGCTTGTCCTGATTTGTTTCTCATAGTTTGCTGGAGACATTGAGGATGTTGGTAGATGACAACTAGAATGACTTGTAAATCAGAACCTGCAGGAAGGTAGTACAAAAAAATACTTTTTTACATATTTCCTCCTATTGTGCAGCAAAACTTAAGCAGTTAGGAATGTATTAATTTTAGTTTTATGTTCTTATATTGAATAGTCCCATTGAACTTGGTGGCATTTCCCATGGTTTAAGGTAGAGGTTTCTGAATTTAATTTTCTCGTTCTCTCAGCAGCAGTAGTACTAACTTCAGGTGGTGTGTGAGGTCTTTCTGCTGAGGAGGGATGCTCCCAAACCTCTGTAAATACTTTCCCTCCCCTAAATGCGGAACCTGTGCTGCTGTCTCAGCCATCCCCATCACCTCAGCCTCAACTTTGCACCTACCTGAACAGTGTTGGTACAGCAGTATGCAAAATACAGACTACCTAATGTTGAAAGAGTGCTTAAAGAAAATACAATTTACTTGTTCTGCAGATGCATTTTATTGTCTTTATTGGAGATTGAATAGTGCCTAGATAGACCTGTAATCTGACCCATTACTTTTTTTTTTCCAGCTTCTCTGCTGTTTACACTGTGTCATAAGACAAATGGCACTGCTATTAGCTAGAAAATCTGGTCTAGCACACATGATGTGCATTTAGATTGACAGTTCTGTACCTTGCTCTATATGAGTGGTACCACTCTGACTGTAGCATCTGGTAGAACAAGCTTTCCTTAGGACATAAAAGTATTTATTTTACTGAGATCAGTAAGGAAACTTGTATATGTATTTAGGTGTATTATTAAATATGTGATGAGAAGAAAAAACATACAAATGGTTGCTCACTTGTATTGTGTCAGTAGTTGAAGGAGGTTTTGTGGAACTTACTAGAACAACCTGATGTCCTGGTCCTGCTGGAGCTGTCTGTGACCTCATTTAAGTTTCTCTAAGTGTATGTTCACAAACAGCCTCTCTTCACAATCCCCCTGCTCTTGGAGCAAGTCAAGGATGACAGTGCCTGCTACAGCTGTGCTTTTTTTACCCAGGTCAGGTTAGGTACCTCTACCTGCCAGGTATCTTACCTGAAAGCTGGGACCAGTGCTAAATTGTCTTCTGCAATTTCTAGTTGACTTTCTTCCCCTCTGCTCAGACATTCTTCATTCATCTTGTGGTGATTTGTTTCTGTTTCCTGACTAAATCTCTTCCTCTCATTTCTTCTCTAGCTCCTGTGGATTGTAAATCACATGCTGGAACACCACTTAACTGGAAATGCTACAAGTACTTCATAAAAATATTTTAAAATCATAAACATGTCTTCAGCACATCAGTATCTTCCTTAGTGTTTAAAGTGCTATCTGATGAATATCAGATATTCATCAGATATTTAGCATTTGGGTACCAAACTGATCTTAGTCCTAAAATACAGTTATCCAATATACTCTCACTGCAAATATCTCTGGTTTGCATGGTCCCAATGTAATAAGGTTCAGAGAATACTATTTCTTGCAGGGGGGTTGACATCAACCCTCAAGAATTGAAAACATAAGAGACCGTATCAATAACTGAATGACAGAATATGATTAGCTCAGCTGATATAAATCTTACTTGAAAAATCACTTAAATTACAAACCTAGTTGATAAATTTAATTAAATATCTTTTAAGACTACTAATGTGTTAGTATCAGATAATAGTTCAGGAAGAATTGTCATGTATAGTATCAGCGATCATACGGTAAATGTATGAAAATTTGCATAAAAATTAGACCTTAAAATAACTGCCACCAGATAGATAAGACAGAAGCGCTTTTTGTGAAATGAGTAGTAAGTCTGAATCAAATAATCATAGAGTCATAGAGTGGTTTGGGTTGGAAGGGACCTTAAAGATCATCTAGTTCCAAAGCCCCTGCCATGGACAGGGACACCTTCCACTAGATCAGGTTATTCAGAGCCCCATCCATCCTAGCCTTGAACACTTCCAGGAATGGGGAGTCCACAGCTCATTATTCTTGATTATCTGAAATTTGAGTATTTTTCTTCCCACTTATCTGAAAATTATCTAAAATAATTGCTGAGAAAAATCCACAGTGGGATAGAGGCACTCATACATAACAGTGCAGATCTCTTCATGACTCAGTTATAAAAATTTGCATTTGTAGCCATTAAGAAATCATTAATACTTAAGAAACGAGGGGTAAGTCTACAAAATATAACTGTTCTTGATAGTCACTTTGAAAATAATTTAGATGCCAAATGACTAATGCCTGAATAAAAGTGGCTAATGCTTTTATAGGTATATCTTTCTGCTCTTTTGTACTGCAATGGCTCAGTGGCACTGAATTAACTGATGAAGTGTTATTGAGACTACCACAGGGAAGGTTGGGAGGTGCTCAGATGGTTTTAAAATTACACCAGTCAAGGTGGGCCAGTTTACATTTTTTTTACAGTTTGTAAAATGATTTGAAGTGAAAGTAGCATGCTTTGTAGTAGAAGTGCCCAAGTCCCTTACTGTACCCTTTCTGTAGTAAGTTCTGTTACAGCTACAGTAGGTGACAGCTTAAAAAAAACAGATGAAGTCTGGGCTGGGTTCTGAACACCATGTCCTTATCCCGAAAGGAGACACCAAAGAATATGATATTTTCTCACAAAAAAGAGTCCTCTTTGAACTCTGATCTGACAGGTTGTCAATATTGGCCTCTAACTGTTTTGTTAAGTATTTGTTGGTGAATCATGTTTTCTGAAGGGTTTAGAGAATTCATTTTTTTCTCCTCCATTAACTCTATATTCAAGAAAATATCCTCCATCAGGGAAATGCAAGCTCATCAGCAATTCAGATGTTAAAATGCAGGTGAGTTGCTATGGCTGTGAGATAGCAAAGCATAAATTTTGTTTGAAAGCCACATAGTTTCTATGGCCCATTAAAATGAAGTGGAAGTTTCACTCAATTTGGAGGGGCGGAGAGGGTGACTTTTCAAACATATTAAAAAAGGTATATATACACACACAATATTATTGAATGGCTTTTTGTATTCTGTCCACAAATTTTCATTTAGATGTACCTTTCTTTCTAGATGAAAAAGAGAAAAAACTACATGCTTTGATGTTAGGCAAACTCATGCATGCTTTATCATGGGCACCTGATAAATGAAGTGTTTACCTGTAGCACCTGTTTCACAGCTGATATGTTCTGCTTGATGCAGGTGGTAATGAATTGTATATTTTTAAGGTTTATCAGGGTTCTCATCTATTAGAATTTCATGTTCAGATCTGTGGGAACTGTTTGTAAGTTGGTTCAGGGTTTCTTAGTACTTCCTAGCTGATTTTTTTAGTAGCTATAATGTTAAACCAGATAACCTGAATAATCTGCCAGAATTTGAAAGTGTTCTAAAAATTGTCTACATTATCATAAATTTCTGTTGCAATAAACATTTGTTCCTTCAAATGCTCTGCAATTAATGCTAGATGGTTTTATTTTAATGTGCCAAGAAATATCAATGCAGAAATAGCTGCTGGAATTTGATAGCTCAGTCACATATAAACGTATCAAATGGGCTAAAGCAGTCAGGTTTGATCCCAAATATCGTAAGTATTCATGTATGAGGAAATGATGGAATTGATTATGGTAATGTTTAGCAGATTCTGATAGTTTACATGTTTTTTTGGAAGAAAATACATATTGTCTGTACTGTATTAGGAGACAGGGTAATTGTAGATACTCTTAATATTTTTCATGCAAGTCATTTGGCTTCAAGATTACAAATACCAGGGACCAAGTTAAGGCTCATTATGGTTTTAAAATGTTTAAAAGATAAAAGCAAAGCATGGGAACAAACTTAAGTAGTTATCACAGTTATTTGAAAGCCCAGCGCAGAACTGTTGCCTGAGATTAGGTCTCGTACCAGAACAGCCAAACGGAGGAAGCTGTATCTTCTGCTGCAGTTGCATAGAGGTCACTTCTGTGCCTGGGATAAAGGTCCTGTCCTCTCCAGGACACACAGATGTCCTGTGAACACTCAGTAACTCTGGGATGTTCTGAACGCAGTGGATTTATTGCACAAGTTCAGATTAACCCTGGAGAGCACAGGCTGCAGTTCTGACGTGTGAGGGCTGTGCTGGATTTGTGTGTGTCCTGTACAGCTCACCTGCTTGTGCTCCACATGTCTGATGCATCTTGTGACTAATGGGTTATTATCGGTAATATCTGATAATCCAGTGAAAAGAGAAAAATGAAATCAAATGATTTTGTTAGAAACATCTTTAATTTGTAATACTACTTCTTAGAAAAGGACATTTAAAAAAATTTTGTCATGCAGAAAAATATTTATGTACAATTTAAAGTAGAAGCACACACATTCTTTTACTTTTCAAAAATTCACTTCAGTAGAAAAAGTATGAATTTGTTTAAAACTAAAAGACATTGCAATTAGACCTCATAAATAATTTGGCTTAGATAAGACATGAACTAGCATACGCCTATGCTACTGGTGCTAGTCAGAAAGATGTACCAGAAGTCTTGAGAAAGTTTGTGTAAAGTCTGTAAAGGTTAATTAAGAAAAAAGTTATTGTGAAATTGAGACAATTTGTAAAACCCTCCAGCCTTGCTCTTACATTCTTTCACAGCATGCAGGATCCAGGGAACAAACCATTCCAAAATACTTTTGAACAGCTGCAAGAATAATTTAACTTTGTTACTGAAGAAGATATTAAAAAGTGTAAATGCTTCCAGCTGTTGCAGTAGTAAAACTTCGGTTTATAGGGAGATACCACATACAGTATTTCAGGAATCTGGTATTTCAGAAACAGTCTTTGTTTAAACTTACATTTGATAAGTTGTGTTGCATTTAATCTCTGACTTTTTTTTTTATATTTTCTGAATCCATCTTTCCTGTTCTTTTGTATGTTTATGTAGCAGAGAATTTTGTTCATTATCAACCTAAATGCCAAGTCAGATCTATCTATACTTTTGACACATTTGGATTAATTGTAATTAGAAGCAAATTAGATAAATTAGTTAACAGTACAGATTACGTGATCAAAATCCAATAAGAATTTTACATAGCTTGCAAATTATTACTATAGGTATTAGATACAAAGCTAGATGTGATGATATTTTGAACAAAATCAACTATTTTCCCCTTAAAATGTCCTCAAAGTGAAGATCTGAGTAAAAACTTTAAAATGTAGTTGAAACGTAAGATTTTGATTAGATACTGCATCTAGCATGCTGATTTTTGTAGACTGCACTATTTCTGTCACATTCTCTATTGGTGGGACTGTATATCCCATGAAACATTGTGAGCCCTCACACTGAGCTGCCACAATTTTTCATGAGATGGAGCTCTGAGGCAGAGCAAGAGTCAGCAAAGGCAATGGCACTGCAGCAGTATGGACATTATTCCTTTTAAACGTTTCTGGTTTGGGAAAAATTCTGGGTTCTCTAAACTGTGAACTCTTCAGCGACATTTAGAAATTTCCAAAGGAACCTGACATCCTGTGAAATACTTTTGCAGTTGAAATTCTGGAATTTTTTTTTTAAAGCCAACTGATATTAACTACTGTATTTTCCTTCATTAAAAAAAGTCTTATAGCTCCTCTTTCAGTTAGCCATTTCAAAAATTGGATGTCATGATGAAATATCTATCACACCCCTGGAAGAGTTGTCCTAATACTTAGATATCACAATGCTTTATTTCTGTCATGTACATGTAAATTTATCAAGAGTCAACTTCCTGGACTCTTTTTTGGCATGCTCATATCTGCATGTTCAGGATTCCGTACTAGATGTGTTCTTCTTGTGCAGATGCAGATAGGCTGTTGGTGGCACTCTGTATTTATGAAGTTAAATTGACTTTTTTCACTCTGTCTCTAGAATGCAAGTTTTCTTGTAAATTTTTCTTGCAACTGTTTCTGAAACTTTCCCATTCATTGAACTGATAAATTAGGGATTTTTTTTTTGTTATAAATATTTTCATAGTGCTCTGTCTTTATGGCAAGATTAGCTATGAAATTAATGGGTTTTAAACTCCTTCATGCAAAGGATGGGTATATTCTGGGAGTTAGGAGGTTTTGAGGTCCATTTTTATGCAGATTTTTTATAGTTTCCTGCCAATGTTTATGCTTTTCTTGATAGTTGCAGATGAGGCCAGAAAAAAATAGTGTGGGTTCCCAAATCATACAGAGAACGTAAATGGAAAAACCTGTGATGATTGATATAAACAACTGACACATAGACTGATAGTATGAGGTATCTACCATCTCAATTCTCAAACCCTTTGTAGCATGGGGACCTTTAAAAAAAAATCCCTTCCTAACTAATTATGCAGTTATCTTCATAGACATTATGAAATTATTTTATATCTTTCTTGTAAACATATGTGTCTGCAAGAGTGCTGCCCTGTCAGTGGCCGCCATGCACAGGGCTATTCATCTCATGCTTACTTGAAGAGCTGTAGAATAAAAAATTCAAATAATTCCAAAGAAATTTATAATTGCATGAGCAGATGTCAAAAGCAGCTGAGTCACCTATTCATCTACAGAATACCTTATGAATAAACTGCCAGGTAAAAAGGGAGCTGGAAGGTATCAGTAGGTGGCAGAAAAACACTACTATTGTCGCTTTGCCTGTATAACCAGAACCTGACATCTCTGCCTTTATAATACTTTGAAGTTTTGACCTTTCTCTGTGCTGAGCTCCAGACCCCTTTACAAGACTTCTGTTTTCACGTTTTCAATTATGACAGCCTTTTCCTATATTGCTGTGTTACTGTTCTCCAGATAGTTCAAATTGGTCATCAGAGGGAACTTTCCAGATGCTTTGATGCGAAGCAAACAGCTTCTCTTTCCATGAGAAAGAAAGTTTGAGGGGTGGTGAAATGAGAAAGTGTTCACAACACTGAGAACCCTTCAACTGATGCTGAAGTTGCTCTAGGATACTGCAACTGTAATTTGGAATAGTTATTTTGCTCTTCTGTGGTTTTGGGGTTTTTTTGCTAGAGGTCATTTTTGTATCAGTTTGAAAAGGTGAACTCTGAGCTTAGGACACTTGAGTCTTTGATCTGCACAGCATCATTTTGGATCCAGCAGTGCTTACTTCAAAGTACAATAATGTATGAAAATTACGTCTGACTTCTGTGGGCTTTGGAAATTATATGACTGTATCAACTCTATGCTCCATCTTGAGCTAAGAAAACTGGCTAGATCCAAGCTAGCATATGAGGAACCAGTTCTGGTATCTATACCAGCAGCACTGTTGTTTCTTGTTCAATCTGCCAACAAATAGTTTTAGCTTTGTGTTCAGTTATATCATCTTTGCTTTTGATAGGATGTATTTTAAGTTTCACAGTGGCCACTCATATGAGAAAGAACTGGCTTGGATCAGTTATCATTCTGTTCTCAGCTCCTCTGGAGCAATTGAAAGTCATGCAAAATAAAATATAAAATATTTCTGTGGTATTTGCAAAACTCTGTAGGAGATTTGGTTGTTATAAAAGCAAGGTGATAAGGTTTCCAGAGTGATGACATTCTACAGTGTCCGATAGTTCATATTATAACAACAGCTACAGTGGGTATTATTGTTTGTGAGAACTCTTGGTGTCTCTGTACATCTCAGAGCTGATATGAAGACAGCTCCCCACTTTGGCAGCAGGATTCCAAAAACAGCTTTTCCCAAAACCTTTCTAGGAAGCACTTTGTCCAATTTGTGACTATAGTGAGAGGTGCTGGCATGTTTCCCTCATGGTGAGGAGAGTGTGAAGGCCTAAAGGAGGAACTGAAATGAAGTTTGTCTGAGCAGCACAAAGAATTTCAAGAAGAATAGAAAGTTCACTCGCAATATTTGGATTCTATACTATGCAAGCTCCAGACTCTGTGTTCAGCCATAGCTGATGCCTATCTTGAGCATATACACAGTAGGAAGTCTGGAAGAAAAAAATTGAATTAAGGGGTATTTAGAATATGGCTGGTTTTAATAAAATGTTTAATAGGCTATCTTAGAGTCCTTTTATTTAAATCAGTTTTAAATAACTTTTAATTTTTGCAATTTGAATAGGGTCATGGAAAGTGAATTGCAGAATATTAGATGTCTTAGCATGATAGAATAGAACCACAGAATCATGTAGGTTGGAAAAGACCCTGAGTTCAACAAGTCCAACTGTAAAGTTAACACTGCCAAGTCCATTTAATTTTACAAGTTCCTTAGGTTGTAAATATTTAAGTGCATCATTCCAAGATTTCTATTCTACTTCTCTGAGACTTTAGAAGAGCGTTTCCCAAGATAATTTGTCACAGGACATGTCCTCCTGGGAGAAGTCCACTACTGTTTTTCTTGTCAAGTGTTGGTGTCCTTCTACAGGACTTAGTAAGTAGAATCCTTTGAGGAAGATATAAATAATCAAATAATTAAAATTTCCTTTTATTTCAAGTGATATAAAATGAATCAAATGGATTTAATACCTTAAACACCATCTCTTACACTGTATTAAAATGATTTTATATAATACAGACCTGTGAGCAAAAATACATTAATTGTAGTGCATTTCATGTGACTATACCACAAGTTTTCCTTGGATACACCTTGAATTAGACATTTATTTCCTAATGCCTTGGAGCACATAATATTATTTACCTACATAATTTTCCTCTGTAGTCAGGCTTTGAAGTTACAAATCAAAGTAATTTGTCTGTTCTTGTTTATAGGATACTAAAAGAAATAGCTCTTCAAAGAGCATATATTTCTAAAGGAAATGTAAAGCACAATTTCCAAATAGAATAAATAATAACTTGCGGTTTAACAATGGAGGAAAAAGAGTTGTATTAATGAACTGTATTAAAAGTGCTGAATGTGCCACAAGAGCTATTGAATGCTGGTACCAACTTAAATAAGTTATTTTAGCATCCAGTAAAAAAAGCAGAATTTGTGTATTTCACAGATTCACAGAACATTCTGAGTTGGAAGGGACCCACAAAGATCTTCGAGTCCCACTCTTTGACTGACAATTTCATACTGTAATTGACACCTTGCTAGTAGTGGCTGTGGAAGCTGAACCGGTAAAATGTAATTTTTATCATAATTCCTATAAATGCTTTTTAAAGAATGTGTGCTTTTGGGAATGTTTGTTTTAGAAGTAAGTCTTTAATTCAATAAATATTTGCACATCTTTACTTCTGTGCCTAGGAAAGCACATACAGCATATGCAGTGCTCAGCAGAACTGAATCTATTATACCACAAAATTGTATGGAAAAGTAACTGCTTTACTGTATCAAGTCTAGGAAAGTCCTCTGCTTTCTGCATTTAATCAGATTCACTGAGTGGAAGGTGCAAGAAATCCCATCATAGACCCTACTGATTAATTTGCACTAAGAGATATTTCTTCCTTACCTCCATTAGTATTTGGCTTAAATCCTGAATGATTTCATTAGCTATGTAAGGGCTTAATCTCTTGAAAATCCTGCTAAGCTCTTGCCCTCATTGAAAGCTGTGATAATTTGTTCTAGTTAATTTTGATTTAAATATAGTGCTTTCAGTTCTACTTAATGTTTCTTGCTTTTATTTTTTTTTTAAATAATGGTGTGATGAATAAGAACACCATTTTTTTCTTTGTCTTATTATTTTGCATCCCTCTGCTATTTGGTCTTAGAATCTTCTTTTAAGCAATACCATTTTTTTTCAATTTGTCAATGCAGTCAACTGCAATTTTAAGTGAGGTAAAATTAAATACTTATGGAAGTTGATGCCTTTAATCCTGTTTTTTCAACCTACGGTAGTATTTGAGACAGCTGCAATTTTTGCTGTAATTATTCTTTCGACATATGAAAATCTTAGATTTATTCAGAGTTGTCCTGCGTGTTTTTTCCAAAGGACAGAGAACAATTTGTAAAAGGTTGCAGAAGAAAGTGCTGCTTTAAATCTGTTTTGTATTACTGAAAGTATGTGAGGAAGCTAAATAGCATTTTTAATTTCTTTTCTAATGGAAGTACACATAATTTCTGTTATCCATTTTGTGTTGATAGAGGAGGGAACATGGCATTTGTACTAAGTCTAGAAAAGTTCTTTTGGAATCACTTAATGAGGCTGTATTGCAAGGGGATATGTTCTAAGCAGTTTGATACTTTTTTATTCTCTCCAGAATACTGACTACTTTGTCAATGGGGAGGATTTAAGAATGTGGAGATAGGATGGTTTCCTGTTAAAAATAAACCAAGGCATGTACTAACATTAAGTGTAAACAGGAATATATAAACAGGGATGGCTTATGGAAACAAACAAAACAGGCAGTTTTTTCCAAGAGAAAGTGGCAGTGGAAGTGCTTCCAAGCTAGTTTTGTGTTCTCACAGTCTGGTTGATCGAGGAAGTGGAAAAAGTTCTTGATGGTCTCTCATAGGTGTAGTGCTGCATGCTTGCTACCTTTTCACCAACTAGTTCTCTCAAGTCTTAGGATACTTTACAAGAAATTCCCAAAAGAGACTTACAACGACCTCTCTGTTGAGGGAGGATCCCTTCAGAGCACATAACCTAAACCCAGGTATAGAAGTCTGAAGGGGACTTTCCTACTAGTTAGAGAACCTGTTTCCCAGTAGGGCCTTATCCAATTTTCACATTTGTCATTCAGCAGTCTTTTGGATGCGTGGGCACACACCCACTCCTTCATCTGTCAGTGCAGATAGTCTTCGAGGTATTCATAATCTCTGCTAAAAGGGTACGGAATATCCAAGTCCTTGGAGGCTGTCCTTACTGCACCACAGCAAAGATAAGATATGAGCACTGAGATGGGATGCAAGGTCAGAAGCATAGAACTGCTCTCTAAAATACAGGCACTTTCCCTGGAAACTCAGGCTCTGTGGTAAATCTGAAGAATTTCTCCACCTCTGGAGATTTGCAGCGATGCTGTCTGGAGAGTCATCCACCCTCCTGCAAAATCTGTGCACATCCAAGCATACAGCAGCACTTAGCAAAGCCTTGCTGCTGTTGGTGTTCTAAAAGCAAACAAAATAAATAGAGAACTCTTCTCTAAGTAGCGTAGTTGATAGGTGGTTGGAGAGGGTAAAGCAGAACACCATTTGGCAAAGTCTTTCACGACATCCTGTTGATAACAGGCAGATTGACAATCTCTCCTCTTCTGCATGGAGCCTCATTAATAAATCTGTAGGTCAAACTGAAGGGAGGGCAAGTGTTAGAGTACCCAATCTGGTGAGCTCGAGTATTGAAACATCCAGTGTAACCGTGCATACAATAATATTCAGTTACTTCTATTCAATTTTATGTTTTAATTTTCTGAAAATTTCTACGCAATGCTTTACATATATTCTTTGTTTTCTTAAATATGATAAAGATACCTAGATACCTGAAGGTGCATAGAAAAAGGTGTTTAAGGAGAAAATCATTCTTGAAAAGTTAGAGTTCAGTTACCAGATAAGTAAATAGACTCCTAACAGGTAATTGTAAAATGCTTCATTTTAACTACAAGCACTGTACATGCAGTAGAGCACTTTTTGTTAAAACCTTTTAACTACAGAATGGTTGTTGATAAATGCTATACATGCATTTGCAGTATGAGTGCTAACCTGGCACTCATTTTTCCAAAATTCCGAGCAAAGAATTTTCTCTTGAAATGTATTTTCATCCTTAACCAAATAATACTTTGTTTTGTGGGTCTACTTAAGTTTCTCTGATCAAGCAGGAGTAAGTATCCTTTAGTTAAATTATGTCTCAAAACAAAGTTCCTGTTGCTTTTTAGTTGCAAAATGTGCAAAATAAATTTGTCATAAGAAGATTCTAACTATATATTATCTGTGGAATACATTATAAATTGGTATTCTAATAGCTGTAAATCTCCTAGTAATTAATAAGTGACTAGCGTGAAAAAATTCCTATACAATAGATAGCCTTAGAGTGGTCTCTTAAATGATTCACAGAATGTGGAAAACACGTATTTTAAGAGAGCTTTAATGGATTGTTCTATGGAAGTATTCCTTCATCTTGTTCTTTCAAGAGAGCAAACTCAAATGTTCAAAGAAAAGCAAGTAATATTTCTAAACAGTCTTTGAATGCATACACCAGCAAATGGGTCTGGTAACAATTTTAACAGACTTGTGGTGATGAATGTGAACATTGTATACTGAATCTCAGATTTGCACTTTTAACACTAGAACTCTCCCTTAACTTTCCCTTCTTCTCTCGGTAGGACTGGCAGAGATATTCCAGATCCTCGGCTGCACCGAGAATTTTTAAAACCTGGAGCTACTTTCTATAGAGTTGTTCTTGAATTATTCAGTTACACATTGTTTGGTTTGGGTTTTTGTTTTTGAATGTTCAGTAGCAAATGCTTTCCTTTGTCAGAATCCATGTCTTGTTTATTGAAGTTATAAATTTAATTCGAGGAAAGAGCAAACTGTCTAATGTAAGCTTCACAATTGTACTTGTGCCTTAACTTCTAAAATACCACTGAGATGGAGACTAAAAATAACTCTGTATTTTGTTATTGCTGCTTTACTTGGTGTTTTGAAAAATTGCTGTTGACAACCTTTTAAAACAAGATGACCAACTGGGCACTTGCACTCACTTAGATAAGGCCTTATCTACTCACAAGCCTTTTGTTCCTGTGAACATTCAAAATGCAGAGTTAATAAATTATTAAAGGAGGATGCTACATTACTTTCTGGCTTATATATATTTTAACCACAGTACTACAGTTGCAAAAAGTTTTTATTTCTGATGATGTGTCAGTCACTAAAATGCTGACTTTAAATTTTATATTCTAAGATAAATTTGCAGTGCTAGAAGACTATAAATATCCTCATTTTTAAAGTAAATCATGAACCTGGGTCATGGGAAGCAGAGATAAGGCTTTTCTTGTTATGCACAAACACAAAAATAGCTTCAGACTTGTAATTTCAAAGCTGAAGCTGAGACTTCTACTGAAATGTTGAAAAGTATTTGGCAGTTCTTGTAGTTGTTAGGAGACTCATAAATGTCATGGGTAGTTCCTATTTTGTAATTACAGTGAAAAAAATATAAAAACTTGAGATTTCAAGGCCACAGTCTAGACAGACTTGACTTTTGCTGCTTTAAGAGTGAGGACAAAACTTTCCAGATCAAAGTATCCATGTAATATGCATGCCATCATCATATTAGAGCACTGCCCTTGTTCCTTACTGGGATGGAGTACAGCTTGCTCTCCCTCTGGCTCTAGGTCCTCCAAAAAGGTTTTCACAATGAGTGCTTTATTCCTAAATGGATGGATGAAAGCTAAGAGGCCTCAAATTTCATTTTCTGACTTCAGACAAATTAAATTCTATGCAAGCATATTAATTTTTGGGACTCTAGCCATAATCACAGCCTTGTTACAAATACAAAATGTGCAGAGTGTTAGGAAGAAATAAAACTTCTTCTAGTAAGCAGCAATTATCAGAAGTTCAAAACTATCAAAAATATTTGTGCTAGGACACATCATGTGATTTTATGTTGCCTGCAGCATGACTGAGCCTTCACAGCTACTGTAAATAACACAAGTCCTTGTAGCTCTTGACAAGAAGCTATTCCCACATCTCCTAAATGATTTCTAGTATTAGAATTCTGAAATTGCTGGTATTAATGGTTGCTTTTTTGTATGAGAACAAAATTAATGCACCCGCTGGCTCTTGAACTACTCAAGTTACTTTGTTCTTTATTTCTTTGTTACAGCTGTGTACTAGACTCATTGTTGAAGCGTACGATATTTAGCATATGCTGTGGCTGCAATTAGTTTTAAAGCCCCTTCCTGCATGATTTCCTTCCTATCTTTTTTCAATTGTGAAGTCTGAGTGTTCCTGAAGCTTATGATATGTCACAGAAAACAAGGGGGGAGGGAGAGAAAGAAGTACTTATAGCTTCAGCCCATACACAGGGCAAGACAGTTTACATTTTTTAAAAAAACATAATACAAAGCATAATACACACTGGAGCCTTCTTACTCAAAACTAGTTTTATTTTAAAAAATAAGTTGAATGCATAGCACTCACAAAGATTCCATTGTTTTGGACATTTTGCATTTAGAAGCACCATTCTTATTTATGCCATAAAAAACACATTTTGGTTCTAATAGTAAGAACAGTGTATTTTTAATGTACACTGATAAAGCCCTTTTAAATAATGTAGATTGAAACTGTTCAGTGTACATTTTCTCTGTTGTCATGATGCAGCTGTAGTGTCAGAAAAAAACTCAGACTAAGTAATAAATTAAAAACAAACAGCATGTAGTGGATCTTTTTACAATTGACCTAATGTCTTAAAATAGTCAAATAAAAAATACCCTATTAAATGTAAATCTGTGGTATTAACTAACTGAATAAGCCCCCCACCCATTATAATTCCAGTGTTAAGTATTAGTTAAATTTTTATATATCGAATGCCTATGGGATAAATTTACTAATACCCCCAAAAGAAGAACCTATACTGCTGTGTCACAAAAAAAGATGACAAGTTAGCTGATTTAAAGATTTTACAGAAAAAAAATTGCTACAGGCATCTGCTGTTATTTCAAGTCATGGTCTATTACAAGACTGTACATTCATAGCATCAGAGGTAGTTAGAGCACTGAGGACTTGGATACAGCATTGCAACAAAATGAAACCAGCAGAAAGAAGTCCATTTCCCTCCAAAATGGGTAACAGTGCTGAGTAAAAAGCATGGCATCTTATGAGGTGGAAAGTCTCTACTTAACACTACTCTCAGACACGGGAAATATTCATTAAGAGATGAAGAGAGGAGAGGAAAAAAACCCAAACCAACTTGGATTTTAATAAGGAATTGACCACACTATGCCTATTTCAAAGTTGATTCTCTAGGATAAAAGAGAGGGCCATCTTTTCCATTCACCCTCCTATTCTTCTTGACTTGTACATCTATGCTACAAAAGCCCACAACAAAAATTGGGATTTAAAAGACAAAACAAGAGACACAGGATTTCTTCTCCTCAGCAATAAATAGGTTTTCGTAGCATGTTATAATTTAGCCCCAGAAAGAATGAACACAGCTGTCTTCCCTCCATTCTGAACATTATGGTGATAAAGCCTTCATCTTCATATTGATAATGTAACTTAATTGCCCCTGCTTTCAAAACAGTTTCTATAAGATTCATAATAATTCAGTGTCATTTGATGGTACACTATTTTAAGTGCTGCCACTAAGACAGGGGAGAAGATGGTAAAAGAACAAGTGAAACAACCAAAAAAAGCCTTAAGCCCATAAAGATATTTTAAAGTAGTAAGAATCCTGCCATTCATACCACTTCCTCCCATATTCTACCACAGGAGAAAGTCCGGTATCTTCTTGTATTTAAAAAACAAACAAAAACCCCCCCCCAACAAACACACAAAAAACCCAAAAAACATTTCCATTAATATCTCTACCATAATTTTCATCCAAGAGGTGGATGAGTGAAGCTTTCTATTCTCAGACTATCCACTCCACAGGAGATAAGTGTAATTCCATAGAGTTATGTAATTAGCACCTTACTTGTGATGAAGCAGATCACTCTGCAAAATATTTTTGATCCACCCATTTGGAAGAGCAAATCTCTCCATCTTCTTCTAGAACTCCCAAATAGTAGAAGAAAAAGTTGCCCCTTTATTACCTGAGAATTTCCCTCCACTATAAGCCTGACAGAACTGGATTTCTGTCAGCATTTAACTGTACTTTTTCTGTAGGGATGATACTGTCAGTACAACTGGAGGATGCTTTCTGTTGGTTAATAATATTCATGTGTTTGTGTGTGTACACAGAGGAATCACAGCCACTGTAGTAGTTCTGGTACAGTACAAGTTCAGCTGAAACTTTCTCTTTTCTTCAGTTATCACACTGCTGGGCAGTAGTTCACATCTACATTCTGTGAACACTAACATATCCCTTTGGTACTCTGCATAGATGCCCTGAAGAAAAGCCACTCCACTTGCTATAGTCTGTTTCCTCTCTGCCTTCCTTCCCCGAGTTATACCCAATTAGTGTACAAACCAGCAGCACAGAGTAATGAGCAGAAAAGTCCCTGAGTTAGTATGAAAGAGTTACTTTAAACACAAAAAAGATAGGGAGAATAGAAGAGGCAAAAATATATTGTCTGTCCTGTAAGGTACAAAACTTAAAAAACTTAAAAAAGCCAAAATACCAATTAATTCACATGCCTTAGCCTAAAGGAAATAACCAACACAAGTGGTGAAAAAGGGGCAAGAGTATGGAGTTAGCCACATGAGATTTGTTTCTTCCTGTGATCTCCATGTACCTGTAGAAGTCTGGCATTCAGTGGATTCTAAAGTTTCAGTAAGTATAAAGTGTTAATACTGTACGGTGGTATGACAAATATCTTCAAAATAATACTGCATATCTCCTTCATTAAAAGGTAAGTCTGTAGTTAGTCCACAGCTGTTTTTCTTTTGAGTAGTATTTCATCGACACACATTACAAGCAGAATATTCTGAGTGTCAGAGTAAGAACTTATTATCCCCAAGCATACAGATTCTTGTTCAGAGGATGGTCTGTGTGCTAATTTTTTGCAGTCTGTCATTTGGGCTGTGGTACTGGTTGCCAATCCAGCTGCTTTTTTTCTGGGAAGACACCTTTTTTTTTATTCAATTTTTTGCCCTCAAACTTTTTTGAGGTTTAACAAAAAAATGAAACTATTTTCCACACAACTCTCTGCCCCAAACAAACAAGCACAAAACCATTTTGTACTTATCACCTCTCAAAGCAGGGAGTAATACAGGAATATCGTCCATTCACTTGATATGTCCGGTTGTAGGAGACACTTATGCATGGCTTCACTTCCAGCGGCACAGCCAGCGACATGGCAGCGCCGGTCTGCACGTGGCCTCGAGCCTGAGCACTGGTCTGTAAGGCAGCAGGGCAAGTCTGGAGTGGGTAAGAGGCTGTGTGAGTGGATGATAATATCTGCTGGCAGCTTTGCTGCTGTGATGCTGGGTGGTGGTACTGTAACGAAGACTGATGAGCCTGGAGATACTGTGGTACGTGCTGCTGAGCATTGGCCTGCTGGGCACTTGCAGCTGGGGGCTGAAATACAGCATGTTGGGCAGACTGAGCCTGTTGTCCTTTCTGCTTGTTTGCTTCTTTCACATCGTTATCATGCGCACTGAACCAAATTGAAAAGACAAAATACATCAGTCTCTCTTTCGGCATTTCACTTTGTTGTACAGCAATAAAAAACACAGATAAAAGCCGAGTACAATACATGTAATACAGCAGGATCTAGAATTACAGTGCAATAGTTTGCTACTGTACTTTATTAGCCCAATTAATTGCCAGATTACCAGAACCTGAACTTGCTGCTTACCTCATTTAAATTAAACTGAGCGTATGGTTTCTAAAGACAAGATACCAGAAAGGTTTGTACTGTCTACTTTACAGTACTTAAAGATCGTATGTATATTCATATAGGGTCCTGTTTTGGAGAGCAGAAACACTTTTTTTTTCCTTCCTCTCACCTTTTTTCTAGCCTATCCAGTACAGCTCACCTGAATTCCCTTTGATTTACACCTGTCTGAAATGTATCTAGACACACTCTCTCAATTCTATGCTGAGGTTAAACAGATGCCACCTACACATTTCATTCCTAACTTTTTGATGGTGCCCTCCCTCTGTTCCAGAGCAATACTGAAAACACTTCTGCAACAGAACTTGCATGCTTTAGGTACCACTCCTTTCATTATACACATTAGTGAAGCCAACAGAGGCGATAATGCCACATTTGTAAGGCTGCTGTGGTTCTTCCAGATACAGCTGTGCTTCTACTGATCACAACTATGTTTAGACTTGGGTAAGAGCAAATTTCTGTAGAGAGAAAGCAGATTGCGTAACATGCCTTCCCAGGAAGGTTCACTTGGCATCCACTGGCACTTTTATCTCATGTCAGCTGTAGTGCAAAAACGGATACAGCAAAAATAGATACAAACTCCTGGTCATTTCCTCCTGCCAAAGCTGGCCACTCAAATGGTGTGCACATTTGATCCATTATCTGTTTGGAGCATGCCCTGAACTTCCAAGGCATACACTCTTCTCTATGAAAGCTCCTATGTCTTTGGTACTCTTCACTATCTCTTTGCTCTCTGAGCAGACTAGAGATTGGGAATAAGCTACTGAAGATGCTCAGTGCATCTCACATGTTCAGTGGAAATGCAAGGCAGAAGTTTATTTGCTGAAAGAACAGGAAAGAGATTAGATCTGATAAAGACTTCTCTTTTGAAAAGAGCAAAACAGTTATTGCCTAACAATATGTATCTACCAAACTTAGGTGTTCCCTAATACATAAGTATTTTTAGAACAAAGGAATGGAAATTTATAAAGAAATGTAATTGCACTGTTGGCAGTAATTAAGCATAACAACGGATGCAGAAATGGGCTTAAAAAAACCCCACTGCCGTTAACTCACATTAAGAGTCGCTCAATACATGGCACCAGGAAGTCCCAGGAGTAGGCAGTCAGGTGATGCAGCCGCGTAGGCCATGTGGGTGAGAGACGCAAGATAATCCTCGAAGAAGCTACACATGCAGTAGCAACTAGAGAAGGGGCATAATTTAAAAATTCATGATCTAGAAAGAAGGAATGAGAAAATAATTCATTTAAGTTTGACATTGTCTGTCAAGACAACAAGGAAGTCATTATCTGAAATCTGTAACTCACCTTGCAATGATACTTCCAGAAAGTAATCGGCATATTTTGCCATATATAACTTAGTCTTCTCTAAGCAAACCATTGGCCAGCCGTCATGAAGATCAGTCTCATGGACAGCAATAGAAAGATAATAGTCGATGAAATGAGCAGCAGTTGGCAGGCACAAATTCCACTGAAATGTTTCGAGCAGCAACAACTCCATATGAAGCAAATTCTGTTTTGTTAGTACCAAATTCATGTTAGTCATACAACCCAAGCTGTTCAACTGTTCAAGTTTGGGAACACTGTCTTCCTTTTCTTCAAATTTACCTTCAGGTGAACAGAAAGAGGAAGGAAAAAAACGGTTCAGCACAAATGAACTATAAAATTGATTGTAGCTAACGTTTTGTTGGTCATATTTCAATTCTACTATGTCAAACAGGCTTTGGACTTTCCTGCAGATACGAAGCTCAGAAGGAACATGTCATTAGAGACAAAAAGGGGTATGTACTAAAATGGGCTAAATTTCAGCAGATAATGTCAAACACTGTGTAGGATATTGTGCAGTGCCATGTTTCCTGTTGGTTTTCCCATGCTGGCACACAGAAGCCAGCTGCCAAGGGCAGAATATTAGGACATCACTGACACTGCATATGCAAGTTTTTGTCACCAAATTATTGTATAATATGTTCCCATCATCAATGAAATACCACTTTGATGTGACTTGGCAGACACACCACAAGAGCATTTGGCTTTAATCACCCTCCCGCCCCCACACACCCTTTTTGTGTCTAAAACTCATTAGAGAATAGTTGGAGCTCCAGCCAACCTGGCTGCTTTTAATGCCTGCTATGGTAGGTGCAGTTTTACATTTGAGATCTGGCAAACAAGTGGATTTCAGCAACATGCATCTGAAAACCCCCTCAGCCACACACACTGTTTCAACCTTCCTTGGACTTTTAACTTGTCAGGCCTGTATGTTTTTAGCCTAAAGCAAAATTGTGTATGTCAAAAACCCATTAATAAGAGAAACAAGTGTCACATTTCCATACAGTTTGCCATATGGTTGTGCTATTTCAATTTCATTGCAAATTCTTTCCATCTCACACTTTCTATTCAGTTCTCTTCAGTAGGTTGTAAATGCACATTCTTTGAGTTTTGCAGGACTGAACATAGGTGACCGTTTACTTTTTTCAACAGTGGAGGTACTTATATAGGACTTAATCCGATACCAGTGCCAGTCTGTTAGTTTTTGTTTCCCATACTCCAGTAATTACAGAAAGAAAAACTTCAGGAGTCACATAATAATTTCTCTTATTACTTCTTTAACCTTATCAGATACATCACAGTGTCGTAACTTATTACACCACTGATTACATTGCTTGTTTAAGCCACATAGGGCAAAAGTTTAAAACAGCATTTTGGTTCTCCCTGAACCAACCCATACACTGCTTTCTCAGAAGAATGAGTACCCCAGGCTTTCAGATCTCTACTTGCAGCTTGCCATGAAAGATGGCAGAGGTTCATTTAAAAGAAAAAAAAAAAAGTTCTCTTCAGAACATGAATTTAATTTGAAAATCCGGCATTAGTTCAAAGCCAATCCATTTTCCTAAATGGATTACAGTGGTTTCTGAGGCAACGTTTTCATACTCAGCACAACATCCTTTGCCAAGAGATTACTGGCTGGTGGCACCTAGTCAAAGTCTACCCTCAGAAGAATCTGAAATAACCCTTTTCTGGTTTAACTGTTCTGCTGAATGGCTGTATTGGTGGACATGGGATGCAGTGAAAAGATGAAAACTGTCCAACACCATAGCACTCCAGTTTTGTAGCAAAGTGCACCTAGAGCCTTTATTGGAGAAAATGAGAATAGATTCAGACAAACAGATCAACATAAACCGAACCAACAGTTAGTTCTGCTGCCAGGACCAGTTTCTCTGAATCTACTGGTTTAAGAACAAATGCCAGCAGGTTTCCCAGCAAACTGCACCCATATTTTTTCAGGGATATTGAAAAGGGATTTCAACAGATGTTGAAAGATGGATACATGCCACAAGAATCTAGCTGAGGTCAATATAAGCAGCACTGCTCATAATGAGTGTTTGTAATTAATTCTATCTTCAGAGTACTGTGCATTCACCGATGTATTTTACCTGTATTACATTTTGTATGTGACAATACAGAATTTGTTAGCCTTAGCTTGCTTAAATAATGTTGCAATTTACGAAATCTGAAGTATTCCAGAACTACACAGCATCATAAGCAGAATGCAGTGCAGTCTACACATAGTTTATTTAATTTCTTTCTTTATCACAGATATGCAAATGTCTCATTTCCAGCACAGAACCTACCTGTTTCGAGATACCCCTAGAAAGACAGTCTTTCTGTTCCTACAACACAGGTCTTAAAGTTCACATTAGAATAATTTGTTTCCAAGTATAAACATTAGTTTTTAATTACAGTTCGTTTTTTTCTACCTCAGTTTCATCAGGTGCCAACAGAAATCAAAACAAGTCTAAAGAAAGACTCTACCAGTTGGGCCAAACTGATACACACTGCTCGTCTTTTATAACCACTTTGTTTTCCCCACCTGCTCTATCCCACCAAGACAAGCCCTGCATTTGGCAGTAGAATCTATGAGTCTAGTTAAAGTTTGGTGCCACATACTTACTTGCTAAAAGTAAACAGGAAAGAGCCACCACATGCAGTTGCTGTGTGGATATGTCATAGCGGTCCATGAAGAGGTCCAGCAGATACACAGCCAGATGTCGTGCAGCAGGACACAGTCTGAACCTGTTGCTCACAATGGCAATCAGGTCTGCAAAGTATCTTCTCAGGTGTAACTGGGGAGACTGGCCTTTGTAAGAGGGCAGCTTCAGCTCCTAGATAGACAGCAGCAGGTAATTTTATTAAAACCATAATTTAGTTTGAAGTGGTATCAGATTAATACAGCTGATATTCTAATATTTGTAATGGAAGTTTCAAAGGATTTCTCCGTTCTTCCTTCTGTTCCCATCATTTCAGAATCCCTTTTCAGCGAACAAAATCTGTTTGTTGTATTACAGAACAACTGAAAAATACTTTGTTTCTGCACAACATTAACAACTTAAATTTTAACATCTTTCAATTGGGCAATCGGCCAGAGTGACTTCAGCTTTTACCATGTCTGCAAAGGCTGTACAGCAAGGGCACACAAGTATTCCTCAGCTGCTTCAATGCAAAGTTCAATAGTTTAACTCAACCCCTCTCTTGGTACAGCTCAATCTGAGCAACCAGACTTTGTACTTAAGTGTTTACATGTTCTAGAGCTGCCAAATCTCTGCTAATGCCTCCAGGTAAAGACCACTAACAGCCAGCTGAACCTTAGGAAGAGGAATGGGGTGTGCACGAACCAACATTCGCTTCACATGTACGTTAAAACACTGACGCGCTCTTGACTGATGTCACACTGACACTGATTACAGTGTGCTCTGAGGCAGTTAGTTAAGCTCACACGGTCTCAGATTTGGGGGGAGGACCCCTCAAAACAAAAGTCCTACAAACACCACATTTGAGAAAAATATGTGCCATGACCTATTTTGAATACAAAGTCTGGACTGGTAGGAAAAAAAAACTACTCCAGGCTCCTAGTAGCCTAGTAGCCAGAACCTCCTCTTGTATACAGCAGAACAGCAGTGCTGTCCTCTGTTATCATGAATAAATTTATGAGATAGACCGTGCACCCACACACTGTGTTTAAGTAGGACTTTGAGTACAATTAAATTTCCACCGAAAATTAACTTGATTAATTTAACTGAACGACATCAAGTTGGAATGGAGTCACACAAATTTTTCCATGTTTTAATGTAAATTCATAGTTTTGAAACAATCTATTGAAGTGAAAAAACCCCCCACAAACAAACTTCCCACCTACTAAGCTTTATAATACACCTTTCACAGCACTAACTTAGCTTTAGTAAAGATAACTTCCGTAGCATATAAATGATCTTGTCCTTCCCTTATTTCCCTCTATCACACTCCGGGAAAAGTAATCCGCTCATCGAGAAACATCAGGCAGCAAAAACACGTTTTTAGTAGGTTCAGTCACTGTAAACTGATTTGCAGCCCGGGTGTTAAGATGCGCTTTATGAAAATAGCCCCGAAGAGCAACTCTGAGTCAGTCGAAGCAACTTCTGAGCAACTACCTAAACCCTCTACTATTCTTAATGCAGCCAGCATTTCTTTCACTGGGTTTTTGTTTGGTTGGTCGGGTTTTTTTTGTTCCAATAACACCACAATGCCTTCTGCCGAGTTTAAACCTGGACCCACGCAAACGTCCCAAGAGCAGCAGCGGGCGCACCGTGAACCCTTCCCCTCTTGAGAGTGCAGCGGGAGCACAGTCCGGCCGCTCCGATCAGCTGTCACGGCCGCGGACACACGGCCCCAACACCCACGGAAGGAAGACACAGCGAGTTTCGAGTTTACAAAAGCCAACTCCGCCGAGCCCCGGCGGCCGAGCGGGGCCGCCCCACACGCGCTCTCTGCCCGCTGCCCCCGCGGCGGCTCCGATAGCCAGAGCCTCACAAAGGCGCCAGGGCCGCCCCCCAGCCTCGCTCCCCCCGGGATACCTTGTATCGAAGCGCTTGGTGGATGTCGGCCGCCAGCTGTCCTGTCCACCACTGCGCCTCCAGCTCCATCGGCGGCGCGACGCGGGACCCGGGACCGGGCACCGGGGAGGAA
>VXBT01007655.1:43941-55922 GCA_013400235.1 Oriolus oriolus
TTTCACCCCTCTTCTTTTTTTCCCCCGGCTCAGCTGTGAGGTTTCAGCACGTGGCGGTGGCAGCGCCTCGCTCAGCTTTTGGCCTGCAGGCGCATTGTCCCGGTAGTAGTGCGGGGCGTACGCGCCTCCTCAGAGCTTTGAGTCTCCAGTATTGGACTGATTTGGTTCCCTGCTGGTTAAATCCCGGGAGAAGGTTTGCAGGAGCACGCATCCTCCCTTTCAGTAGCCTGTGCCGCTCACCTGAGCGAAGGGCTCCGTGTCCTGGCAGCTGGTGACTGAGAGCTCCCACTCGTGCCCCTGGTTTAGCAGGAGGTGCTCTGCACCTGCTCTGTGTTAACAGAGACTTTCCCGTGGCGCTTTCTACTCCCCCGTAACCCCCTGCTATGGACACCTTACGAAATAAAACTTAGTGCTTCATAGTGCTTTATATATTTGAATTTTTAAATATTGGAACAACTAGTTAATGAGAATATAAAACCTGGTACAACAGGTGATGAAAGTGATGGAGAAGAAATGCTTTGGGTGCAATTTTTGTTGAGGGAGTATATTTAATTTTTTGTTTCTACCTTTGCTCAGACATGAATTTTTTCGTTTTAATTAAGAAAATGGAAACCAACTTTTTGACATAACCAGTTTAATGACCCTGTAGTGGGAACTGTAAAAGCCTGTTCCTTTCAACATGCGTGTCTAATGGGTAATCCTATGGACTACAGTGGTCCCTTTCATCTGAGGAGGTGTGCTCATAGGTGGAAGCTTTTGTTTTTGAGGACACATTTTTGGACAGTTTCCATTTATGACAGATGTTGTTATAAAATGCTACACAGTTTTCTGAAGGAAAAAAGCAAGAAAAGTATTTTTTGTGCATAATTGCAAAAATATTTTAACTATTTAGCTTAGCTGTCTGAGATTTATGGACTATTGACAAATCAGTGTTTTCCTGGTCCAATGGCCTTTTGTCTCATTTCTGTACATTATTTTATAGGTAAGTGCATGCTCAAGCTCAATTTTATATTTGCAGATGTATTGTTTTTAAGTTGTTTATCGTTGAAGAAAGATAATACAAAACTGTACCTTTCAAGGATAAACCTCAAAACCAGATTCCAAATGGAGACACTGTCTTTTATAACATCTTTATGGCCTTCAAAAATGTGTTGCCTGCATGAAGAGAAGGCTAATAAACACCAACATGCTAAAACCTGTTACAATGGGACCAAACAGGGAAGTGATGTTCCTTCTCTTACTGCTATTAGCAGTGCTGCCTCCCCCTAGAGCTTTTAAACACTGTGTGGATTAGTCTGGTGCTGAACTTTTAAGCAGGGAAAAAATACCGATACTTGCTGGCTTATTTCTCATATATGCTTGATTGACTTGGATAGAGAACACCATCCTCATAAGGCTATGTACTCTGAGAACTATTTAATTTATATATGATCGAGAAAAACAATGATGTCATTGTTACTTGCTACTCTGTGGAGTGGAGCGAGCTGTGGTACTCCCAATTTCAGATTCTTTTTCCTAGTTCACATTATAATCTATGTTAATTGAGTTGTTGATCTTGTGAACAGTTATATCTGTCTGCTTTTCATGCAATGAAAACATAGGTTTGGAAAGAGCTTCATCATCCTGCCCAAGGCCAGGATTGCTCCTGGCATGCATTTTTCTAACCTTGGAGACATTCAGAAAATCATCCTATTGAAAAAGCCAAAGCACTTAAGTACAGCTGGGTTATCTGCAGGAAGCTTGCATCCTATCAGCTGTTAACAATCAGCCACTGGAATAATCTCCTCAGGGAAGTGGTGGATTCCCCAGTGTTGGACACTTTTAAGATTCAGTGGGATAGGGTGCTGGGAAATCTTGCTTTTGCCAAGAAAGTTTGGATGAGATGATGATGGAGCTCCGCTTCCAACCTGGTATTCTATGACCTCTGTTTATGCCTTAGCCCCAACTGGAAGATTTGAGAACAGTTGTGGAGTGCCTAACTGAGACTGATTGTTTTCAGAATTCAAAGTTTGCAAGATCACAGTTTTGGGGTTTGAATGGGAATGGGAGTAGCACAACTGAGAATAGGTTAATACAGCTTCTTTGCATGCCTTATAATCAATCCTAAATGTACTAACCAGTGGAGTTTTTTTAGCTGGTCCAGATTTTATCTACTTTCACTGGTCCAGGCTGTGTACAGTGCTTTAAGTATTCCTACCTTAATCCCCTATATGTAAGTCAGGATGGAACAAAAACTAACGCATTGAGTCCTTAGAATAAATAGAGGATATTAAACATGACTTTCAGTGGCAATGGTTACATTTTCATTAGCAAGAAACTGAAAGCGTGAAGTATGCATAGTATATAGAACCAGAGAAAACAGCAGAATTAAATGTTATGGAACCATTTTGAAATTGGTATCCTCTTTCTGTAAATGATCCTGGATCAGCTAAGCAAATATGTGTGTCTCGGGGGGGAATGAAATTGGCTGTGAGAGCTGCTGTCTGTGCTTTGAAAAGGTGCCAAGTAGCAAAAAATACCATTATTCTTGGAACTCACCAAGAAAAATTATTACCCTGAACTACATCCAAAACAGGCTAGAAGGTAACTTGTGAAATCTGGACTAAAATCCCTGTAACATTTTTGTGGAATCTTCTCAATAGGATGCTGCAGAAGTCTTACAATTTATGGACCTGTAATTCACAGGTTATAGCCCTAACACAGTTTCAGACATGGTGGGTGAGCTGGCTTCTCTTTGTAGTTACTGGGAGGTTAGATCTATATCTCAGGAGTTGATGCATGTATTTATGTGTTTAAGCTGCTTTTTCCTCCTCTAGTTTTCTTATGGTGGTTCTTCTTGGCCCGTGGAAAAAGAAATGCGACTTTTAAAATACAAATTAAGAACTTGGAAGTAATTGCTAAGTACAGCAAATGCTCTGATCCTGCAAACCACATTAGAACCTGTTTATCCCTCCTAGTATAAAAGGATCTGTTTCTGGTGTACTGTTCTTGTTTTAATGGTACATCAGCCACAGAGAACAAGTTTCTAAAGACTGAGACACTGTTCTACTTATGTGCCCCTTGTCATAAGCTACATCTCTGAAGTTTGGATTTGTCTTGACTGGCAGAATGAGATAAATCAACACACAAGCAGTGCCCAGGGTGGAAGCTAAATTCTGGAGTGACATAGCACTGAAAGAAATATTTAAATAATGGCTCAGTTGCTATGTTAATTGTGGGTTTTGTTTATTGGTTCTTGCTTTTGTTTTGTTGCTCCTTGGTCCTTGGCTTCTCATCTGAATAAAGACATGGTAATTCCTTAAAAGGCATTTTTGAATGACTTCTTTTTTGGAATTAAAATGTAAGAGAATCTCAGTTTGCAGAACTGAGAATTATTAAAAAAAAGAAAGTCTGGACTTAGTTCCTGAGTTTCTTGGGGCTGAGAAAGTTAGCTCTGCTTTTGTTCTAATCTTCTTGTTCTATTCTTCAAACAAAGGCTGCATCTGATGACATTCATAGCAGTAATATTTCAAGGGCATTTAATTAAAGGGAATGAATCACCCTGAAGACAGCACTGTAATTGCTCACAGAGCTCTTTTGCAGCATGGTGGTAGATGAAATGTGCCATGTTGGTAAAAAGTCTTAACACTTCAGAAGGATTAATGAAGGAAGTCTCCTACAGAAAGTACTCTGGGGTTGTATTTGTAAATCCTGTATTGAATGCTAAAAGTACTCTGTGGGTAAGATTTTCAAAGTTGTCTGGGGATTTGAATTCCCAGAATAGCTACTGAAATGTGATTAATAGATTTGAACTGAGCTGGTAAATATCCTTTGGAACTGTTGACTTTAGTTGTTAATATGGCTATTAAGACAGAAAACATCTGAGAATGCTCAGGCCTGAGCAATACATGCTTTTCATGAAGCATTTTAATGAACAACTTGGCTTTAAGTATTTTCCCATCTTCTGGGAAGCTATTATAAATGTGCACCCATGAATGTTTTATTTGGCATTAGGATAAATGTATATGTTTTTGATAATGTGTTAGATGAAGGAAACATTCGTAGAAGTGGAAGAATGTTGGTGGATATATTTTGTATGGGGGGGTTGTTCCTTTCTGTAAGTCACACTCATGGTTGTCAGTAACTAAAAAGATGGGAGGAATTTTGCATCTAAAGCAAATGTACTTCCTGCTTGGAAGGCTTCAGCTCATTTGACTGGAATTTAGTAAAGGTTATTTGTGCAGTTAGCTCAGGGATTGAGGGAGAGCAGCTAGGAATATGCTGTTGTTCCTGTCAAACATGTTTTGATTTACTTATATCCACAGAATTTAAGTAGGGCAAAGTGGCCTATTCCTTTTAATTTCAAACTTAAGTTCCATCAGAGAATTTATTATTTTTTTAATATAATATCTAGGGCTGCCGATTAGGAGCCAGACCAGGCAGAGTACCCCAAAGTTAATGCTTTTGTCTGCTAGGGGTGGCCCAGGAGGAGAACTGCCTGCAGATGTGGGACAGGGGCACTTATCTTTGTGGTGCTTCTTGTTCAAGTACTTGACTAGTGTGGTTCCATCTTGATAGCAGCACAAGTGGAAAACTTCACAGTTCCAGTTTCTTGATAATGAACAGCCAATTGCTACTAGTGAAAGTAACTAAAATTATTGTCCTCTGTTCAGAGGACTTGGTAAACTTGTTTCATCTGTTGGGATTTACATGCACAGAGGTAGGGCAGTCATATGTAAAGCACTTCACTTGCTTTTAGGTTAGGGAAGGCTACTCCAAAGTCGTTCTGCAGCTGTATCTTCTCTGGGCTGAACAAGCCCAGATCACTCAGCTTCTCTTCAAAAGGCACATGCTCCAGTCTCTAACCACCTTGGTGGCCCTCTGATGGATTTGGTCCAATTAGTCAATATCTTTGTTGTACTAGGGGCAGGAGGGTGTCCCAAAACTGGATGCAGTATTCTAGATATGGTTCAACAAGTGGTAAGTAAATGGTAGTAATAACAACTTCTTTTGCTGCTTTTGCTATGGCTCTGTTAACGCAGGCCAAGTGCTGTCAGCCTTCTTCAGTGCCAGGGCATATTGCTGACTCCTGTTCACCTTGCTGCTGTAGGAGCCTTCAGCTTCCCTGCAGTGCTGGCTGGTCTGTTTTGTGCTCCCTCCAGGATGTTTGCCAGTGTCACAGCATGGTTTACTCTGTGTCCACAAAGCAAACAAACAAGCAAAAAACCTGGCCAAATATGAAGAATGGTAAATTTCAGCTGATTTGGGGATGGGGTAAATCCTGCCAAATCCCACAGGGTTTATGTGTGTCCAAAGTGTTGTGCTCCTTGATCCATTATTCAGAAGTACTGCACCTTAATCAGGTGTATTGTTAGGGATGAGCTTGTGGTTTGGGGTTGCAGTAAGTAGGAACAGAGATTCCCAACATGATCATAGATCACAATGAGATTTGGGATCTCGTTCTGCATCAGTGTCCGATGCATGTGGCCAATTCTGCTTCTGACAGCCAGGAGCCCAGGGTTTCCTGATGTAATCTTAGCATCTCACTATGCTGAAAGAATTTGAGATTTTTATATGTTTGGGACACTCTTTACTGTCAGGCTCATGGTCACATGATGAAGGAGCTGATTAACAATATCATATCTAGATAGTGTGGGTGTACCTTTCTCGAGCTTTATGGACCAGCAGACCTTCACTTCTGCTTCCTAATTTCCTCATGCTATTAAGTGTGTAATCACCTAGTCACAACACATCTAGTCAAGACATGTTTTAATAGACATGAGTCAGTATGCTTTATTTTCACTCATTGCATTGTGACTCATTACACCCACTGCATTACTGAAAAGGCAGAAACATACCTCCATCTGGATACTGCTAAAAGCACTGTGATAACTGGTTTGACAAGTGTGTTAAATGATCAATCCAGTTGAAAGGATCTCTGGATAGAAAGGTAAAATGTATCTAAAATGTTTGGTTTCACAGCCCGTTGCCAGTGGTACTCCCATCTGAGATTGTGACCCCCATTTTGAATTAGACTCTCTGTTTGGGACTTGCTTGATGAACACATGCAGAAAAGTTATGCCTTTAACAAGTAGTTAACAACCTGTGGGAGGAAGGGGTTCAGGAGAAAGTGTTTTTTTCTGTTGAAATTAGTCAGCACCGACTGCTTCTCTGACAATAACAGACAGTATTAAGATTGCCCTTCTCCGCTTAGAGCAGAACCTATCTCCACCACCACTGTGTAAGAGATGGGAGGAACTGGTGAGGCATTGCTCATTTTACACTTTAATCAACCTCAGAGTTGGGGGAAAAGTGCTGTCAAGAGTCAGTGTGCATCTCTGGCTCTATTTAGTTGCTTTGCACATTGCTGTGATCAGGTGCACAATTTCAAAGGAACTCATATATTCATTTTCCTGTCCCATTCAGAACTACTTTGAAGGACAACATGTAAAAACCATCTCTTGTGCTGCTTGCAAAATGGAGTCATGTTTGCTTAGCATTTTGAATGCAAAATACCGCATATGAAAAAATGACATAAATTGCAGATGGAAATTAGAGATATCAATATGGTAAATAAACAATATCTGTGAAACACTCATACACTACCATATCTTAAATTTATACAGGATTCTCTTTGGCAAGAAAACAAACTAACACTTCATGTTTCTCTTCTCACTAATGGCCTCAGTATTATGAAATGCCAGCTTGTGTTTTTTCTTTAAGTGGTGGTCCAGCAATTTCAAAACAGATGGTAAAAGTCAATCTTTGTGTTTGAATCATTGCTTAGTATGTGACTGTGATTAGAGTAGGTATTGCTTGTAAGAAAGAAGCTGATACTGCTGGGTGTTTGTTTTGTGGATGTTTGTTACAATTTGCAAATTGCTCTTTGCTTGAAAATGCCTGTAGAATTCTTTGGAGTTTGCCATTTGAAACTACATCTGCAGTTTGTAATTTAGCATGTCACTTAGCTATAAAAGCCAAGTGGTATTATTGTTGGTTCACTGTTGTTTTTTGTAAATAACCATCAGAATTGAATTGAATGGAGTTCTGATCCTCCTTTAAAGGTTTCATGAACATAAACAGTGCCCCATAAAGTTATCCTGAGCATGTGTCGGTGTGTTTACATGCTCAAAACTGGCTTTTTGTGTATATGTGATGTTGTAGGGAGCAAGAGCTCTGGACTGCAGAAGGTGAAGGGAAGTGCAGCTCAGCAATGTTGGTGTGAATATGTGACTGCTGATGATTGGTCAGGGAGGGGGGCATATGGTGGGATGGAGTTGGAGAAGAGCAGAAATAGGTGATTAATAGGATTGACCATAAACTGGTAAATCCTTAGAGACTGATATTCAAAGCAATGCTCAGATGCTGATACTGTGCATGGTTGGGGTTACCATGGAAAACTTGGTGGTTCAAACAGCTTCAGATGTTCATTGCCAGATCACCATGTCTGTTAGATCACAGGGGCTAAATGTGGAGGAAAAAAGCATGTCAGATTAGACTGACTTTTCCAGCCTTTAGGTTTTACTAGCTAATGACATTTATTTAAGGTTTCAGATAAGCACTTCCATGGTGATAAACTAGAAGTGAAATTAAAAAACCCACCTGCATTACACTTAGACTTAAATTATTAATTTTGTTATGGAAATCAGATGTATAATGCTGCAGACATGGAGTCACAGATGCTATAACCAATTTGGGTTGGGATTTAACAAAATATTAAGTTCAACTTTTGGACTTGTACAAGTAGTTTAAAAATGTGCTGCTGCAGAAACCCAAAACTTTGATCTGGCACACAATTTTTCTGATAGTTCAACTTTGTTTAAAATACTTACTGGCTTATGCTTGTGCTGTTTATGCCAACAGTTTTGCCTTAGTGCTACACTTACATTATACAAGAACAGGAGTCACCTGTCCTCTGACAGCCCCTGAAAGCTCAGGTAGAAATATAAAGGCAGTATAAGCTCTGTAATTTATATTACATCTGAATGGGGCCTGTGTAGATCCTTCTATTGTTCAAATTTCTGCTGCTGGCTGATCCAACAGCCATAGGTCTGTGTTAGTGCCTGTGGAAGCCTGGTCTTAGCTATGGATAAGAACATTTGCATCCTCACTATGTGAGTTTCACTTCCTTGTTCTGTAAAAAAGTTAGCTGTGGCCCAAGTAACTGAGTGACACTTGTGCCATGCAATCGCTGGATGCCAATAATCCCTCAAATCATGCTCACCTAAGTGCTAAATTGAAATCAAATTAATAACAAGAGGTGGCAGAGTACATGAGATAGAGCAACTATTAATGCAGTTATTGGAAGCAAAAAGACAATGAAGGCTTAGATTTTTTTTTTTTTTACTATCAATAGAGGAGGTTGAAAACTGAAATTATTTTAAAAATATAAAATTACATCCTTATTGATCAGCTTTGTGGATCCATAGTACAGACTGACTGAATTTAAAGAAAAAGCACAGGAGAAGTAATAAAAGAATCTACTGGGTTTGCTTCTGAGTTCAGATTAGGTCATACTGAATATTATTTCATGGCCTTTCTCTAGTGGTTTGTGAGTACTTTCCAAAGCCAAAATATACATTTTTGACTGATGAATGGTCTGCAGTTAAATGAGGACAAGAAGTGAAATACTCTTGAGGTTGCAGGACACAAAGTGAATTGACAGAGCTCTTCAGCATAGCTCCAACATCCCCCTCAGAATAGGAGAAACATTACTTCACTGTCTCCATTCCCTCTGACTGGGATTTTGTGTTTCTTATGAAACTACTGAGGTCATGCTGTAAAATTTAATAATGGCAATGTACATTTCACTTCTCAAGACATACTTTAGGCAGAGAAAATGAGGGAGCAAGCCAGCACCATATGATCAGAAAAATCTCCACAAAGTAGGAAGAGTAGATATATGGAAGCACTTTCAAATTTGGATTATTTGCAACACAAATCTATATAAGTGTATCAAAATTAATTTTATTGTGTCATGGAATCATCACTTTTATTTAGCTGTATCAGGAGGAGCAGCTAAATGAGCTGAGCAGCATTGCAAAGGAATGCAGCATTTGTCTTGCCTTCCTGTTTTCAGCTTCTTTTTGAAACAGAGGAATAAATGGTACAATTAGAGCCAGGGTTTTCCTATGAACACCTAAACTACTTAACTAAGAGCCTAGTATTGAGAGAAAATGTCAATTTGTAAAATGCAGTTTAACATGGGCTATTTTCACATCATTTAGAAAGAGTTCTCAGGAGTAAGATTCCAAGGTAATTACTAATTTCTGGCAGGAGCCCACCCTGGAAGCATTGCCTAACTTTGACCTGCTTCCAACCAGCTGGGAAACAGCCGGGTTGCTCAGTGGAATTGATAAAACATTCAAAGGCTGTATTAACATAATTTAAACAGGTCATAAGCATATCATCACCAAGGTTTAATTGAGGGCTACCCATAATCCAGATTTTTCAATCTGATTCTAGTTACTGCAACAGTTTGGTTCTGTTCCCACTGAGGTCAGTTGAAGTTTTGATACTGACAAAGTTTTTTCTTAAGTTGTCAGACCTGTACAGTCTTTACTAAATAATTTATTACTTTCAATGCCACATGCAGCAGAAGCAGTTCTGGTACCATTCCTGTTCCTAGTTCTAGGAATAGCTGTAATCTGAGTGTAGCTCTCTATCTCACAGAGTCAATTTACCTGGGATATTAATGATATAATTGAGGAAAATAAATTCCTTTAGAAACAGAAGATTGAGTAATTGTGTATGTATGCCATTTAGAGACTACATCAATTGCCAGATCACTAAGGGTGTCCCACCTGACACAGAAAGAGCAGCTAGTTGGAAACCCTAAGGATGCTATTTGCCTTAGTGTGGTTTGTGGCTTTAGTCCGTCTTCCAACCTCCATCCTCAGTATGTTCCCAAACACTGTCACAGTCACTGCCTGCAGGCTTTTTGCAATATGAATCAAATGGATTTTGGAGAATATTTGGGCTACTTTGAGGATCAGCGTTTAGGGAGGGCATAGATAAGGACATCTGTGAGAACTGTTGTGATTTCTACTTCTGAAACCCTGGCTGAGAATGAAGCCCAAATTTCTGGGCTGAAATTTGCTGAACTTGCCATGGCCCTTTTCCTGATAATGAAATGTTTCTGTTTATGGAGCTGTCAAATCTAGCACTGGCACTTGCTTTCTAATTCTCCGATAGTATCTAATGATGTTGTTCTTTCAGTAGTATTCACACAATGTCCTGGTTTAAACAGGAGAAAGAAACAATTTATTAAAACAACAAACAAAACTCAAGCCCTCTTCCTAACACTCTTTATCCATTGCTGCAGGTTCTGCTACTAGCAGAACCTTTTGAGGTGTGTATCTAGAATTAGTCCCATTCCAATATTTTAAAAGAAGGCATTGAATGTTGTTAGTAAAAGTAGCTCGGTAAATTAATATGTGCATCTATTGGTTACCAGTAAATGAAGGTCTTGCATGCAGAAACCAAAGTCACTCAGTCCTAAAGTAATTTTGTAATGAGAATAAGGAGTGAGCAGCAAAACCAGGCAGCTTTTACTTTGCAGTAATTTGATGTAGACTCACAATTTTCTGTATGCTTTTTAGGGATTTAAATTCCAAGACTCAGTTTGGGGTTACTGAATAGGAAGCTATGACAGATTACAGGTCATTTGCAGGCTCTTGATAATGCAGTGTGATTTAGAACTGCTTGCCCCAGTGTAAAAGAAAAGCCAGGTGGCTTCTGTGTGCTGTGGACAAAAACTTAGCCGGGTGGTTGCTGCGAGGAAGCCCGTCAGGTTTGTTTATGTGCAAAGTGTTTTGAAGTACCTCACTTGAAACAGAGTTACAATGTACACAGTGCTATTGTAGAAGAAACAGAAATGATTAAGTGTTCACAGGTTGAAAGTAATTTCAACTCTGAGAATGCATGGGAGTGTCTTAGTTTCAGGATCATCTTCATATATAAGTGACTTGGTAGATTCTTGAATTTCTTGTCGTTCTAGGTAAAGAACCATCCTTACATTTGTGGCTATCTTGTGTGTTCCATTGGGATTAGTCACTTCAGCTAAAGGGTGCTGGAGAATTTTTTGGCTTTTTATGAATTTGTCTAGTAGGGCCTGCGCACAAATGTTTGATTTTGCTAGATAATGAATCATGTATTGGTTTGAAAAAGGCTGGTATGGATGTCTGGCTCCAGAACATATATCCTGGAAAGTCTCCCATGATGCTTAGATTGGTTGGGATCTAGTGAAGGGCTGTGGTGAGAAATAGTGCTGGTAGCAAAGACTCAGTTTTGGAGCAATGCAGCCTGTGACTAAGTAGCTGTACTCCCACACAGATAGCCACAGCCTAGGCAGGCACAGTGCAAGGCACTGCTCTCGGGCTTGTCTCAGCTCTGGCTTCCAGGTTTGTACATGTACATTTTTTCTGTACTCTTCACCAAGGATCCAGCTCAGTTCCCCTGAAATGCAATGGCAAAATCCTTTGCAACTCCCTTGGGTGCCTTGCTGATTTGAACTGCACAGTTCATTGGTAACAGTAAGTGACAAGCTGGTGGCTTAGAGCTCCACTGACTGTGTGTGACTGCAGAGCAGAGGCAAATGTATTTGTGTGTGTATGTGTGTGTGAAATTGGGCATCCAGACTGTGAAATGCTGTCAATTGGCAGCAGAGCAATCAGACAAAGAGCTTTTGTTGCTATCTCTTCTCTGGAGGAGCTTGTTGTGGTCAATATGTAATCACTGTGAGAAAGAAGCAAAAGATCTAATTTTCCTTATATATTTATATATATATATATNGGCAAATGTATTTGTGTGTGTATGTGTGTGTGAAATTGGGCATCCAGACTGTGAAATGCTGTCAATTGGCAGCAGAGCAATCAGACAAAGAGCTTTTGTTGCTATCTCTTCTCTGGAGGAGCTTGTTGTGGTCAATATGTAATCACTGTGAGAAAGAAGCAAAAGATCTAATTTTCCTTATATATTTATATATATATATATATATATAT